>BQNB010041352.1:14402-44210 GCA_026074375.1 Tanacetum coccineum
CCGGTCGAAAACATAAAACCATGAAGCTGTCCCAAACCGGCGGTTTGGCCAAAAACCGGTCTGGTTTTGGTCAAAACCGGATTTGACCGGTTCTGGTTTCTGGTTTTTACACCGGTCCGGTTCGATGAACCATTTTTTCTGCCCACCTTTATCCTTATCTCCTTTTGCTTCTTCTGTCATTTCAACATCTGCCTTGTCTACATCAGTCATTTCATCATTATCTTTCCCAGACTCAGCATTTTCAGCATTTTTAATTTTCTCATCTACATCGTCATGCACATATTCATCATCATGTGTTGCAAACTCATCACACACATTTTCTTCATTAGTTCTCGCATCATCATCAGTTTCTTCAATATCGACGCTCCTATCATCATCATCTTGATCATCTCGTTTCTCTTCTTCTTCATCACTTGTGACAACTGTCTATTTTGAGGCTAGTAACCGATAGCAAACATATGACATTTTGACCTCCTTCTAATTATTTGTTGAGTCACTCTTACATTATAACACCCTCATTTTTGACATATAGTAGAGAAAGCTAATCTGGGGTATTATTTCATAGTACAATAGTCATAATCATAGAAAACGACTCGAAAGAGACATTTTTAAAAGATAAGTTATCATTCATTTATTCATCAGAGTTTTTACAAAAGAGAGGTCCCAAAATCTACAAGAAATCAAAAAGTTTGAATGATAACGGTTTAGCCATCTTCAAGTCCGTGCCACTTCGTGCCATATGATGCTCAGTTACCTGAGATAAACATGCTAAAAATTCAACACAATGGTTGAGTGAAATTCATAGGTTTGTAATAAGTAGTTTGAATACAAGTTCAATAGTGGGTTACGTTGTTATACACCCATAGTTTGTAAAACATTATTATTGCTTTAAGCTCATGACACCGAAGCCTTAGGTTAATCAATAACCACAAGTAATTGCCCCAACGGGTGTCTTTGCCAAACACCCGCAAAGTTATTCAAATGATGTGCTATTGGTTACCGAAAGTATAGGTACACCAACGGGGAAGTCCAGTCCCAAATAGATCTATTCACATTATTCGCGCTTACCCTGACAAGTAATTAACGGTTCATGATAATGGGGTCTTAATGGCAAAAGTAGGTACTTAGGCAATAATGAATCAGGATAGCATACAGAAAAATACTTGCATTTATGATTTAAGCATGTATCCCCCTCACGGGTTTATGAAATATTAAAGAGATTTAAAAGTGATGCTCTGAACTCACCTTAGCAGTATATGGAAATCTGATTGATGACAAAAGTAAATGAAATGAAAGTAACGGATTCGTCACACAACCTGGGTAATATGTCAAGTCTTAGTTTGATTGGATATTTTTATATCATAATGAAATATCACTTTGATTGGATTTATTATGGCAATATTGTATCACTGTTCAGGATATCATAATTCAGAGGTCATGTAGTAAACGTTTGAGGAGCCAGGACACTTTAAATCGTAAATGCAGCAAACTCGTCAAAACATATACCCAAATAAAATCCCTTATATGAAGCTCCCTAGTAATGTGATACATTAAGATTTCAAGTTATTTCAAAAGCTAGTTGATGATAAATTACGTTAATTATTTAACGTAATTGATTTTATAAACGTCGATCGATGATTAATAATGATAAATGTATCGAGTTTTAATATAATCAAGTTTTATAATATTTTTATATATTTTTACACTTTATAAAAATATAATATTTTATTAAGAATATCAAATTGGCAAGAAATACCCTTGAATTATAATTAATTACAAAACTAGTCCTTTTAATATATATAAAGTATAGAAAATAATCCCTCAACTTTGAGACTTGGCAAAAATAACCCTTGGAGTTATAACTTCCATAAAATGACATTTTCAGTCACCGTAGTTGAAAATTTTCAAAAGTTACAATATATACCCCTATGCATGGAAACTTTTGGAAAACTAGTCCAAAATCAATAATAATGATATTTTTCAATATAGAAAGTAATTTTCAGGTTATAGCTTGTTAAAATAAGTTAATATAAGTTAGGAAAAATAGCTTTTACAAGCTTTTAGCTTATAAAAATGGTTTTTGAGTTCAAAATGCCAAAACGGGTTCATTTGGTTTCAAAAATTAATTTAACGGGTTAGGGTTTTTAAGAATTGATAAAATGCTTATAGGAATGTTAAATAAGCTCATAGAAATTGTCCATTATAATAGCTTGTGGGTTTAGCTTATAGAATTAGAGAAACGCGATTTTAGGGTTTCATAGGTTCGGTTTGGATCAAAAGGAAAAACGCATAGGTTTTTGAGCTCAAAGCTTTTAATAATGGATTAAACATGATCATATGAACATTATAAGAGTATTAAAATAGAACATGAGCTTATAGAACCTGAATTTGAGCTTGTGGGTTTGAAAATGGGTCGAATAGGGCTTTTTAGCTTCGTACGCCTAGAACTCGACTCGTGTGGCTTCAAGACTTGGTTTATTTGCTTCACTTATGCTCTTAAGACTCTTTAGGACTTCCTTGATCAGCTTAGAACTTCATTTCAGAGTTAGATGTGAGAATGAGAGGTGTGAGTTGAAGGAGAGGGTATGCGTCCCTTTTATTGTACTCGAATGGACTTGGTTCCCAAGCAAAGGTCTTTGATTAGTGTCAAGTCTATGGGAGCTGATTAGGAGAAGCTATGTGATGAGTCTTGAGGTCTAGATACTAACTTTGAGGTGTTGGAGAGGGTTTTGGAGGGTGAGGTGGCCGCGACATATATGGAGGAGAAAGGGGGTGATGTGGCCAACTTGGTGGCCAAGTTATGAATTAGAGGTGCTTGTGTGCTGCTTACAACTAAAGTAGCATGATCATGGAGGTGCTTGGATGCTTGGTTGGTTTTCAAAATAGGTAAAAAAGAGGGAAAATGGGTGGTGGGTTTAAGTTAGGGTTCGGTTTGGGTTTATGGTTTTGAATTTGTATATAACGGAGTGATAAGGAGGGAATATGAAATGTAATGTTGTACATTAAGTGTTTATAACTTAATTTGATTAGTGGTTTAAGTTTAAAATGGGTAAAAAGGAAGAAATGGGTCACGGGTTTGGTTTATGGTTTGGATTAGGGTTTTAAGCTTAAAAACGTGTACAAGTGATTGAAATAGAGGGAAATGTTGTTTAAAAGTTAAGCATTGCTTGCTTGTAACTTAAGTTGATTAGTTTGTACGAAATTTGTAAGAAAAATGGAGGTAAAATAGCTTATTTGGATTTGTGCTTTAAAGACTTGTACATTGTGCTTTAAGGTACTTGTACCTTATTTTGGAAGGAAAATGTATTCAAATGAGATGCTAAGATACTTGTACAAGTGCCTTGATTATTTGTACATTCATCTTGAATGTATACTTGTTAATGAAATTAGTGTTTAGGCATAAACGATAACGGTTAAAGTTCATTTGATAATAATGTCGAGAAAACTTTGTTAAATAGATAACGTATATTGTTGAAATGGATAATAGATCATTGACTTGACATGTTATGATGTTTGCTTGACATAAATGTAGATAGGATTGTCATAGGTAGGTTGTGTGAGCTCGTTAACTTTAGTTTGTTATGTAATCAATGTTACATAGTAAAATGTAGTAAAGTGAAAATTTTCCTTGTAAAAGGTGGTATATATATATAATAGATGGATAGTACAATGCATCTAATTTAATAGATGGATAATTACATTGATGAAAATTGCGGGTTGTTATAGTCCTCCTCCCTTAAAAGAAATCTCGTCCCGAGATTTAGTTGGATGCCGGAGTGATGTTTGAAAACAGATGTGGATATTTGGCACGATTTTGATCTTCGCGTTCCAATGTAAATTTTAGTCCTCTTTTAGAGTTCCATCATACTTTGACTATAGGAATACGACTTTGTTTCAGTTGCTTGACTTCTCGATCCATGATTTCTACGGGTTCTTCCACAAAGTTGAGTTTGTCATCAAGCAGAAGTTCTTTCATTGGAATGACAAGAGATTTGTCAGATAAGCATTTCTTTAGATTAGAAACGTGGAAGGTATTGTGGACATTACTGAGCTCTTCAGGAAGCTCAAGTTTATATGCTACTAGACCAATCCGTTTAAGGATTTTGAATGGTCCAATGTATCGGGGATTAAGCTTTCCTCGTTTTCCAAATCGGATGATTCCTTTACGAGGTGATACTTTCAACATAACACGATCTCCAACTTGAAATTATAAAGGCTTTCTCCTGACATTGACGTAACTTCTTTGCCGATCTCTTACAGCCTGCAAGCGTTGTCGAATTTGCACTATTTTCTTGGTGGTTTCCTAGACTATTTATGTCCCTGTAAGTTGAACATCACCAACTTTGGCCCTGCAAACAGGTGATCTGCACTTTCGACCATAAAGTGCCTTAAAACAGTTGCAGCCTTAATGGTGCTGCATTGTAAAGCTGTTATTATAAGAAAATTCTACCAATGGTAAGTATTTTCCCCATCCTTTTCCAAAGTCTATGACACAGGATCAAAGCATATCTTCGAGTGTTTGAATGGTTCTTTCACTTTCTCCATTAGTTTCGGGATGATATGCCGTACTCATGTCTAATTGAGTACCCAAAACATTCTGCAAAGATTTCCAGAACCTGGATGTGAAATGACTGTCACGATCTGAGATAATGGATATTGGCACGCCATGCCGGGAGACTATTTCTTTGATGTATAACCTTGTAAGGGTTTCCATACTATTTGTCTCTTGGGTAGGAATAAAATGTGTGGATTTAGTAAGGCGATTAACAATGACCCAAATTGTGTCATGTCTGTCTGATGTTCTGGGTAGTTTTGTGACAAAATCCATTGTTATTCTCTCCCATTTCCACATAGGAATCTCCGGTTGTACCAGTAAGCCGGATGGCTTGTGACATTCAGCTTTAACTTTAAAGCATGTCAAACATTTGCCAACGTACTCGGCGATGATTGCCTTCATGTTAGGCCACCAATAGAGTTTCTTTAGATCTTGATACATTTTATCAGAACCCGGGAGAATGGAATACTTTGATTTATGGGACTCATGCATAATCAAGTCTCTCAGATTACCAAAGAGTGGTAACCAGCTTCGATTCTTAATACAACGAGTTCCATCAGGACGTACTTCAAATGCTTTATCCATTCCTTGTAAGTTCTCAGCTTTAATGTTTTCTTCCTTGAGTGCTTCAGTTTGAGCTTCAAGAATTTGTGATGGTAGTTTTGGATGAATGGTTATGATTAATGATCTAACCCGGAGTGGTTTGATTCGTTCCTTTCAGATTAAGGCATCTGCTACAACATTTGACTTTCCAGGGTGATAGCGAATCTCACAATCATAATCTGCAAGCAATTCCAACCAACGGCGTTGTCTCATGTTTAATTCTTTTTGATTAAGAATATGTTGAAGACTTTTGTGATCGGTGAAAACCGTACACTTTGTGCCGTAGAGATAGTGTCTCCAGATTTTAAGAGCGAACACAACTGCTCCTAATTCGAGATCATGAGTGGTATAGTTTTCTTCATTAGGCTTGAGTTGTCGGGATGCATATGCAATAACTTTTTCTCTTTGCATTAACACTGCTCCCATACCTTGATGAGATGCATCACAGTAAACAACAAAATCGTCGTTTCCTTCGGGTAATGCTAAGATTGGAGCTTCACATAGCTTTTGTTTAAGTAGTTGAAAAGCCGATTCTTGGTCTTCACCCCAGATATACTTCTTGTTTTTCTGGGTTAATTCAGTCAAAGATTTTGCAATCTTCAAAAAATCTTTGATAAATCTCCGATAATAGCCGGCAAGTCCTAAGAATTGACGAACTTCTGTGGGTGTAGTGGGAGATGCCCAGTTCTTAACTGCTTCAATCTTGGCGGGGTCAACATGAAGTCCTTGACTATCAATTAGGTGTCCAAGAAATTGCACGATACGAATCCAGAAATCACATTTGGAGAACTTGGCATACAACTTCTCTTTCTTGAGTAATTCTAGGATCATTCTCAGATGATTTGCGTGTTCTTCTTCGTTACGAGAGTAGATGAGAATGTCATCGATAAACACTATTACGAATTTATCCAAATATGGTTTGCACACACGATTCATGAGATCCATTGAAGGTCCTTTGTTTGGATCTATATAGCCTTTGTAAGACAATAGTTAACTTGAATAAATCCAAATCAACTATGTGAGAGACACTGACTATGAATATCAAGTGTTAATGCGGAATCTTAACACAAGTATTAAGAAGAATATAATACTAACTTTGCTATTGATTTCTATTAAGCTTCAATGCTTCTATTTGTTATATATTAAACTCTATGCCGTAGGGTTCCTTTTATACACCAAGGAAACCCTAGAAGGCTTTACAAAACGTGTGAAAGGATAATACATATCCTTTCCTAAGATATCTCCTAAAATATCTCTAAGATAACTATTATTACTTATTCTGTTACTTAAACAGACTTAACTACTTTCTGACCGTACTAACTATAGTACTGCACACTCTACCAGTACTAACTATTAGTAATGCCAAACTTAACTTAGATGCCAGACTTACTCATACTACCAGGATTAATCTGTTATATACCGTATTAAGTTTTTACAATCTATTTCCCAAAATCCTCCTAACTTGATCTTCACTTGTGAACTTCAAGTTTCTTCAAGTGTCTTCCATTTGAGCTTCCTGAGGATGTTGTAAATAAAACTCTTCAAATTATTCTTGAGCTGCAATTCTTCAAATTATCTCTTTTTGATCTTTGCTGCCACAATTCTTCAAAAACTTTTCAGCAACCCTTCATATCAGCAATCAAATCATATAGTTTCAGACTATTCTCATCACTTCCAGGTGTGTTAACTCCTGTGAGAGGTGAATCATTGAAACTTTAAATGGATTTGATGTCTCTTTACCAGTTAGCCATTTATTTGGGAGTAGGTCCGTCTTTGGCCAACAGAAAGGTGCTTGTCCATGGGTTGACTAAAACCATTTCAACTTAAGTACATGAAAACATTGGCCAGGGGCCCGCTGCTGAGTTGAATATATATGGTTTTTGGCAAACCTTTACGCCATAAACGGATTTGATATTGCATGTACCTGTAAAGGGCCGTTTGCTCTGGGCTAGTCAATCCTTTGGCACCTAGAAAAGGTAAATTTCCATGGTGGATTAATTTTCCATATCAATCTTTGTACATGGAACTTGGGAGTTGATGTACCATTACTTTTTGGTAAAGTGTCACCATCTAATATGATTTGCATTTGTCTTTACCATAAGCATAACATATAGACTAGCTTATGGTTTTTCCACAGCCTTTACCACAATCCATAAATTATGGGCTAGCCAATCTTTACTATCCAGATATGGTGAGTTGATAACATCAATTTTTGGGAATTGTCAAGCCATTAACGAATTTGAGAAGTCTTTACCAAAGAGTCGTTTGTCTCCTGGACTAGCCATATCCTTATGTCTGTTAGAACATGGTGGATCTGATAACCATTTGTTGTGTTAGTGCATGCACCTCACCAAGTGTTGTTCTCCTCATCTCCATTCTAGATACCTAACTCATCAATCTTCATTACTTCCTAATGTCAGCTTGCTTCTCCATCCATTTCAAAAGTTTGTAGCAATTCTCATCTAGTTTTCCTCCTTGCAGCTTTTTATCTAGCATAGCTTTGCATACCTTAGCAGTTAAAGGATATTTTTTGTCAGTCAACATATAAATATCTGATGACTCTAAGTTTAAGCAATGTACTCTGCAGGTACTATAATATCTCCAACTTATGATTCTTTGTTGACCTAATGAACTCCAAATAGGATCTGTACTAAGGGGTGCTTCAAACATATTCTTTAAATATTTCCAAAGTACCTTCTCAAGCTCATCCTCTGGTCCATTCATACCATATCTATTCATGACAATCCTATATAATTCAGTAAGATCATCCCTGGTTATGTCCTTCAGCATAGCTCCAAAATTTATGTATACATATATGGTTCATCTTCCCTAAAACAATTGGTATACCCTTCTTTTCCTTGCTCTTGATTTTCTTAGAAGTAGCTATTTTAGGGGGGTGTGTTAGACACAGGAACAGGATGAATAGGAATATTTGTACCTGAAATAGGATCAGCATCTTTACTAGCTTCAGATTCATCCTCATCAGTCTTGTCAGAATGTAATCCTTTCCTAGCTATCTGTTTTGGGTGTTTTCCTTCCTCTTTTCCAGTCTTCTTGTAGACTCATCATCTTTTGCTTCATCACTTTTTGTCTTTTTGAAGTATTTGTTTGAAGTTCTTCACCATTTCTTTTTGATATCTTTTTGTAGACTTCAAAGTTTATTAGGTGCAAAAGATTCAACTGCTTCACAGCTTATCAAATTCTTCTTTTACTTCTTCAAATTAATTCTTCTGCTGAGACAAGCTTCCATGTTCGCTGATTCTTCAAGTAAATAATCCATATATGTTCTCAGCTATGATTGATCATGGGTTATTTCTTTTGCTTTGCCCTTTTTTTTTTTTTTTTCCTCTGCACAAAGTTTTCTCTCTTTGATTTACTAGTTCAAACATCTTCTTTGCAAAGTCTTCTCCTTGTAAACCACTTCCTAGCACACTCTTTGACAACTCTGCTGTAGCTTTAATCTTTGCTCTAATTAGATCCTACTCGTCATCTGTGTAAGTGAGCGCTTCAAATTGAACTTGAGCCTTCTTTGCTTTTTGTTGCCTCATTTAATTCTTTTTCTTTTTGCAAATTCTTTGTACTAAGAGAGAATCCAAGTGTACTTGTTTAGCCTCTTCTTCTTTCTCCAAAGTATCCAATCTGATAGCTTCAGCGAGACTAGCTTCCTCCTGTAGAATTTGTTCCTTAGTCTTCTTAGGAGCTTCTTCAATGAACATATGAGCTTTTCCTTTTCTTTGGCCTTTATCAGGGGAAGGAATTGACTTTTTAATACTGTCATTACTAACTTGCCCACTAACAGTATAATTTTAAATATGCAGTATTAACTCCTTTATCAGATATTAACTCCTTCTGATACCCAGTACTACTTCTTCTAGAAAAATCCAGCCTAGTGGCATTAACGCTTCTTTCCTCTTAGTTCATCTTTCTTATTCTTATACCTCTTTCCCTCTATTATGGACTTTGGCTTTTGAGACAACAACCATGGAGATAGATTTAAGATGCTTCTAATGTAGAAATAAGGGCTTATGTCTTCAACTTGTTCCTCCCCTGAAGTGTTGACAATAGTCTTAGAAAGAGTAACCAGCCCTTGTACCAAAGAAACTTAGGAGGGATCATCTTGACTTTTCCTCTACTGAGCCTCAGATTCTTCCTCTTCAGAGTCGATTAGACACATTTCTCCTTTAAAATACCTTCCAGCTTCTTCACCTTCTTGACCAACTTCACAATAGCACTCTCCATTGTCAGTTTGGTTTGCTTGAGATCCTTTTCCCGACTATCAACTCTTGTCATTAATTGAGGAACTAACTGAAGCAAATCATTCACAGTCATCTGTCCTTGGGCATGCTCTTGTGGTGGTGAGAAGTGTTGGCTGTGCTTGGGATGCTTCTTACAAAGTGTGCTCCATGTTCAGGGTCAAGTGTTCAAGGGATAGGTTGTAGGTGTGTAGATGCAGGGATATGAGTAGTTATAGGTGGTGGAGACTGTACTGGTGGTAAAGATGTAGATGGTACTGGAATTGTGGATGATGATGGTTGAGATTGAGCCACATCAGGATGTCCTTGACCTGCACTTGGATTAGTAGTAGCAACAAGCAGCATAGCAGGCAACAAAGGTCTTGGTGCCCCTCTAAAACCCCTTTTCATATTCCCAAAAATCTTTTTGGTCAGAGTCACAGCTAGATAAGGGTGTTTGTTTTCCGTTTGAATATCCAAAATCAGTTGCAGAAAACGAGGATACATCAAAAACTTTGTTTTGCTTTTCAAGTTTGCCACCATGCCATCAAAAATTAGTTTTGAAAAATTATAAACTCTGCCAGTGGATAGACAAATCAAAGCAGTAGCAATATTGCTACCAAATTGATCCCATCCACCACTTTTAGAGCTTATACAATGCAAAAGATGGTGGACTAAAAACCTCCATTGGGGTGTGAAAAAGCTTTTCCAAAAGGTAAAAGATCCGTCAGTAGGATACCCCATTTGCCCCATCCCCTCAAAAATCTCATTATTTGGCAACATTGTAATCCCTGAAGCATCTGCTAATTGAAGCTTATCTCTAATAGATGCCTCAGTGATTGTATACCCAGTGGTATCAATAGTTGCATGTAATTCTAGAGTCCCATCAGCAATAGTGTTGGCAGTAGCAGTCTGCCAAAACTGTTTGACTAGGGAATCATAGATAGTAGGATTAGTAGTTAAAGCATACCTGAGGTCGTAGAAAATCCACTATCTCTGCAAACCCTGCACTTTCGTCAGGCTTACGCAAAAATCCTACTTGATTGTGTTTGTCATAATATTTTAATTGGGCCATGATTCGAAAGTATCAATAAAAGGTATGGATGTGTATTAGGGTTTAGATGTGAGTGAGGTTGTAGATGTTGGTAACAAGACAATTGACTATCATGATAATTGGACTATATGCTTTATAAATTCAAAGAGATTGTTACTTTGCGAAAAGGTCAGATTAGCAATAAAAGATAAGTATGAAAGTGAGATCAAAATTTAATCGATATTTAGCTTATTCGATAACGACAATAGGCCGTAAAAAATTCTGTAACAGGAGTAACTTTTACCAGTGTTTTAAGCAGGAGAAAGTAAATTTTCCACGCAACCCAGGCTACTCTATAACCTATAGTATTAAAATTTTACCACTAACAGACTTACTTTGGTCAACCAGAATTAATTATGTACACATCCCGAATTAATCTTTTCAACCAGAATTAAGTTTTTAATCTATCACACACTCGTTTACATCTGTAACTCCTCATCAGCTATTTTCTGCAAGAATATAGACTTAACACAAAGAAAAATATGTGCAGAGTTTGTATATACGAATTAACTTCATCAATATCTCCCATTACCCACGTATTAACTACCTACTCTACTCACAAGAATTCACTACTCATTGAACTCCCAATTATTGACAAAACTATCCTATATTACAGTATTAAATACCTTCTTAAAGGCAGATTTTTAGTTAACTAATGTGTGTGTGTAAGTATCATACACTATACAATTTAGCCCTCACCACACTTACAATGTAGCTTATGAGATTAACCATACCAATACTAACCATAAGTATCTCAACCGTGGCTCCATCACTAGGTTTTATTGTAATAGGGTCCGCTACATTTAAAGTCTGATTGTGAATTTTCTCCGTCCCACTAATGAGCTTTCTTCCCCCCCTCTCTAACCCATCTCTTATAAAATGGTGGCGTTACTCTCTCAATGTGCTTCTATCTCTTGGGAATGTTACACATAGGTTCTTCACAATGCACGATTGTGTGCTTCTTTATCAATGGTCCAGCTTTTGGTATTCATTGAAAATAAAACAACTGGTCGTAGTTGATTAATATCAACCCCACCAAATACTTTATCCACAGCAATTTGCGCAGCAACCTATTCGCTTCATTAGGCTAAACGTTTAGTGCCACTATTGCTCTGTTTCTTGCATTTCCCATGAGATAAGACTTTGTCTAGATAATTGAAACACACCTGTGAGCAGCTTTTCTCGTCAATGTTGGATCCACCACTTTCCACTCACCTAATCATAGGAATGCTTCTAGATCCAAAAGGTGACTCTCTTAGAAATCCATAGCCCAAATGTCGGTTTGCCTTAAGGATACTTAGATTCAGCTTCAAACATATAAAGATTGTGAAAGGGCTTCTTGGAGTTACCTGTGAAACGGAACATAACATCATATGCATTACATTATTTAAGGACTTGATGGCATTTAAATATACATGAACTAGAGAACTATTAATGGATCTGTATAAGTTGCAAATCCACCATCAATCAGCTTCCTTCACATTCTTTTTCCAATGCCATACTCCACTTTGGTCCCTCACCCATCGGGACGTGTCTCTGCAAGTTTTCACATTTACAAGAATTCAACTTTCTTGAGTCATTCTCACAGCTAATTACTGTACCGGTAGATGATGAGATTCACTGCCTTGTTCTGTTTGACTTGTATCTAAGAAAAAATGTGAGTTCCCCATAGAACTCATCTGTGAAATCTGTTTTCATCAAGGCCTTAAACTCATCACACTAAGACTTTCTAGTAGATCCAAAAATAATATCATCAAACATACACTCTGAACCAGCAGATATCCTTCTGTCCCTTTTATAACATAGTCGTGTCAATTTGCCCTCTTGTATCCATGCTTCTTTAGGAATGTTGATAGAGTAGCATACCAAGCTCTAGGAGCTTGATGCAATCCATACAAAACTTTGACCACCTTATAAACTTTCGTAGGGTGAGCAGGATCAACAAAGCCAGGAGGTTGTGATACATAAACTTCTTCATCTATAGTGCCATACAAAGGCACTTTTTACATCCATTTGGTATACTATGAACCCCATAAATAAGGCAAAGCGCTTAAAAATTAACCTGGATAGCTTCTATCTGGACACTATGAGCAAAACCTCATCATAGTCAATACCTTCTTCCTGCGTGTACCCTTGGGCCACCAATCTTGCCTTATTTCTCATAACTACTCCTCTTTCATCTCTTTTATTTCTGTAGACCCATTTTGTACCAATCACCTTCATTCCGTGAGGTAGTGAGGTAGGATCTACAAGAACCCTTACTTGTTTACAGCTTGGAATTGTAAACAAACCTCCTCTTGCATGGCTTGAACCAATGTCATCTTGTAGAGCTTCATCAATATTTTTAGGTTCCTCTTGAGATAGAAAGCAGGCAAATAAACAATGTTGTTGATCTCTTTGATGATGGTTCTTGCTGCTTTGAAATTTAAAGCTGAAAGTGCATGCGTCCATATTTTTTGTTGCACTTTGCTTCTAGTTTGCACATTGAGTTAGGATCACAAGGATTTGACTAGTTTCGCGTGTGAATTTGTGAATCTAAGAGTAGGAGTGGAGTAGGACAGACTTCAATTTCTGTTGGTAGGCTGTTGAAATCAGTTATCTATACCCTCTTCATCATAAGATGCCTCATCAAAAATTCTGTCTCAGACTTGTGAAAGGATTTCGAGCTTCTAGGATAGGTGAATCATCAGTAAGATCCCCCACCATCCACCCCGAATCTACCATTATCCACCTACAACAATTACTTTAAATTAATTTATTTTTATAACTATTCAAAATTTAATATACCAAAAAACAAATAAACTACCATAATTAAAACTCAAAACAAATCGAAACATAATCATCCTCAAAAACAATAATCTAAATAACCATAAACAACTTACAAATTAAAATATATGCCATACAATATCTAATCAAAAAAAAATACATCCACCGAATCCTTTACAACAATAATCTCGAACATTCCCTTCTCTTATTCTCTATAACTTTCCCAAAAACACTAATTCTAAATATACTAACTTCCTGTACTATCAATATCAAGACCTGCAATGTGGTTTTTTGATTTTCCCAAAGATACAGGAAATATATCATAGAATCAGCCCCCCCCCCCCCCCTCCCATCCCCCCCCGTCTCCACTTCCTACATCTACTCCTTTCCTCCCCCTACTATAGTTTATTCCTTGTTTATGATCTCGGGGACTTGTGCGGGATGTGTTAGAGCCATGTGGGCCATAGGGAACCTTTGTGTACGCGCAATGTGTTCAATAGATACCAAAAGCAACAACCCCCTCACGCTATACTCAAGTTAATCAATATCAAACATCATCTATAACCCTACTCCTTTGTCATGGGGTTTATCTTCAAGAAATTAACATGCAGATTTACTTCTACTCTTTTGGTTACTAAATTATAAACCCTATATGCTTTGCTATTTAGAGAGTAACCAACTAAGAATCCCTCATCAGATTTTCCATCAAATTTGCCAAGTACACTAAGAGTATCTAAAATTGTAACATGACACCCAAAAGGTCTTATGTAGCTGATAATTGGTTTGTGGCCAATACAAAAGTTATAAGGAGTTTTGTTTTGAGGTTTATTCCCTCTTACCTTTAATAATATAGCAAGCAGTACTAACTGCTTATGCCCAAAAGTGTTGGTAAGAACGTGAGTCTGCTAGCATAGTTCTAACAGCCTCAATTATGGTCCTGTTCATTCTTTCAGCAACTCCATTCTGTTGTAGGTCTCTGGCATTGCTATACTCTTGTTTTATTCCCTTGTTCCCACAAAATTCAAGCATATCTCTATTCTTAAATTCAGTGCCATTATCTGATCTAATGATTTTAACCCTATGATTAAGCTGGTTTTCAATCTGCCTAATGAAGTTCTGAAGGATGCCACTAGTTTCATCCTTAGAGCGCCAAAAATGGACCGTACTACAACTAAATATAACGGTACAATCATCAGTAATTACAAGGCAATAACTTGCATGATTAATGCTTTTTACAGAAGTAGGACCAAAAAGATCCATATGCAAGGTGTGTAATGGTTCAGTGATTAATCTTTCTAATTTTGGCCTTGCAGGTATGGCCATGTGTTGTTTACTTTATGGCATCACACATGTATGGTCATTTTTGAAAACCTTGGACGGTTGACACCTCTTAACAAGGTTTCCCCTTTCACAGTTTTTTGATGTTTTTAAAATTGATATGACCTAACCTTCTGTGCCATAATTTAGATTCATCAGATGTGGCTTTAGCAATCAAACAGGCAAAACCTTTTGCAGGAGTAGGTGTCTTCATGTCAAAACTGTACATATTGTGATGTCTAGGGACCTTTAAAAGTATCTGATTTTTCATCCAGGCATCTTAAAGTCAGATAGACACAACAAGACATTCAGTTCAGTAAATAGAAACCTTATGTTGCTTATCACATATTTTAGTTGCGCCTCTCATTGAGAAAGGTTTAAATGCCCTAATTCTTTTATAAAATACACACTGTCAAAAATCTAATTTCAACTCTTATTTTTCCTTTACATGAATGTAGCCTTTGCTACCTTAAAGTAACAGATCCCCCATTGAATTCTTCAAATTCCTCTAGTTGTCCTTGTTACCTGTCAAGTGCCCCGAAGCATTCCACTAATCAATTATACCTTTATCTACCCTTGTTCTTCAGTGGTGAATCCTGCAACATGAAAAAGAGAAAATTAGTTTCTCTTAGGGACACAGTTCCTTTTCAAGGCTTGGGTCCTGCCTTGTGGACCTTTAGCAATTGAACTAGTCTAATAACGTTGGGTCACTGTCACAATTGGAGTTTGTGTTCCCTCCATTTTGTAACCCTCATGAGGTCTTAATAGCAGATCCCCAATTTCCCTTTTATAAGCTGAAAATGAGGACATTTTGTCGTTGTTAGTTTTGCAAAGGGTCTTCTTACAGTGAATATATGATTTGAAATGACCTCTTTGATTAATATTGATTCACCTGTGGTCTTTTTATTAGGACCAAAAGTTGTTTGATGTTCTGATTAGTGGTACTGGTGTGTCTGAATCTAACAGTATTACATTAGAACTACCAGTATTATCTCTAGGCCTAACAGGATTAATTTTTGTCATACCAGTATTAATATTGGGCCTAACAGCATTAACATTTGGTCTTCCAGCATTAAGTTGTATTGATTTAGGAACAAGTTTATTAGCATGATTAACCAGTGTTTGCATTGGTCCGCACTGGTTTTGCCACCTCAGTACCAGTATTAAACACCCCTTTAGTTTCTTATCTTCAGCTTCTCTAGCCATTTTCTTTTCTAATAGTAAATCCTTTAATCAATGACTTAGACTAACCACAACATAACATTTCTTCTTGGTGAAAGAGGAAACCTTCCATAGTTCTTTTCCTTCTATCATTCAATTCTTTCTATTGAACTTTAAGGTGTTGCTTGCTCTCTTTGATTGGTTGTCTAGGAGTTTTTATGTGTGAAACACAACTAGATTCAACTTCTTTTGATTTTGGATCAGACACATTTTTTTCATTTGATGTTATAGGTGTAGACACATACACTTCTGGAGGTACACTTGAAATCTCAGATTCAGGATCAACAGAATGTTCAGAGGAAGTTCCAATAGATCCTGCACTGTCATTAGATTGACAGGTAGAATATTCACTGGATCTATCATCTGATACATTGGGTTCAGGCTCTTGAGGTCCCTTTTTACCATAAACATATAAAGACTCATCAATTTCTTCTTGTGGTGTAGGAGTATAATCTCCACTTAAGGGATGTGGAACACCTTTAAAATTATTAGTCTTTGTAAATCTACTGTACAAAGGTTTTCCAACTGAATCCTCTTTTGAACAATTAAAAACAGAAAAATTCATTTCTTCCTCATAACTTAGTAACTTATTATTTATTGTATTTCAAACCCGAAGCCAACTTCATCCTATGTGAAACTCAAGCCATAATTATTAATCTCCAAAGATCTTTAGAGTATCTTTCCTTGAATCTAATGTTTTTTGCAATTGTTCTTTTCTTTTACAGCTTTCATTCCTATTCTCCTATATCTTTTAAGCTTTTCATCTTTTTCATATATTTCATTAGCCTAAAATGTAAGCTTTTTTTTCCCACAATTTAGAGAAAGTTGCTGTTTTGAAAAGTAACAAGTTGAGCTTCTAGTTTCTTAACATCTTGACTATAGGCAGGTATTTATGCTTCTTGATCACATATCTGATTCATTTGTTCATCACACAGTGTTTTAAGGGTATTGTATGAATTAATGCAAGGTTTAGAACACAAAGATACCTCATTACATGAGCTGATAGCCATAAGTGCATGATTTGTCTCTTCAACTTCAGTATGTTCTCCCCAATTGACAATCCCATCATCCCATTTATAGCAAGCCAATCTGATTCTAGTCTCTTGCTTCCCATGCTTCTTTGATGTTGATATAAAATGAGTCTCTCTTCTTCTTATCCATCATTAGTCCCCATTGTTGTACATTCCCTAGCAAATGACCAGGTATTGTGACAATTGAAGCATTCAAGTTTTTTTGTCCAAAGTCAACATGTGCATTTTTCCATCCACATGAACTCTCCTTCCTGTTTTCTTATAAAACTTCTTTATTCGAATAGCAATCATTGCTATCTGCCAGTTTATGTCCATCTCTTCAATGTCTAAATCATCAATTTGTTCTAGATCTTCATGAAGTAAGTCCCAATCCTCTGATTGTTTGGCAAAGAGGGAATAGATAACTTCATCAGCAAAACCAGCAGGAATTTCTTTCGGGATATTGGTATTTTGAAGAAGTAGAGGACGTGCCAAGTACTGTACGGCCACAGTTGCTAAAACCAGACTTAACCTTATTAGTGCTGACTTTTGCTTTGTGAAAAAAAAGCAAACATTTTGAGCACTCTTGAAGATGTTTTGATGGACCTTGGATTACAGCTAAAAAACTCTAAGGTTATTGTACAATCATCAATAGATAAAGTGTCATCACGCACGCGCGCGTTAGTTTCATAGTCATTGCCAGATTGGAACATGCTTGGGGCAAGATCTGAGAAATTATGATTTGCTATCCTCAGTTGATATTTAGCACCCATGATGCTTCCAACTGAGAAAAAGTAATTGTTGGAATCTATCATATCCCTTTTCTAACCCTTCTTGAACTGGATATTTTAAATGCTTCAAACTGTTGTTTAAAAACAGCCTTCTGTATTTTCTTTGAATTTGCATTACCACCAAACCTTGTTCTGATGGCTTCCCATATCTCTTTTGCATCATCCATTCCATGAAATCTTCTCATATGCTCCTTGGGAATGGCCATCAACAAGATATTCTTTGCCTTCCTTTCCTTTTCTACAGCTTGAATTTCTACAACAGTTATGGTGAGAGTATTTCGTAACAATACATCCTTTCAGTTGATGAAATTCTCCTTCTTGGAGTTTCCATTCTGAATTACCTTCCAAACATCATTGTCAATGTACTCAAGGTAATGCTCCATCTCCATAGCCCATATATCATACTCCTTCTTTTTCAGAATTGGGAGTTTGATATTTGAGATAGCAGTTATTTAAGGATCTTACAAATGCTTCAGTGATGATTATCTTGTTGCCATCCATTAAGGCTTGTAACTGTACTTCCCCATTGATAGTTTTTGCCTTGACAGTAGCCCAGAATTGTTCAATACATGAAGTATAGATTGTAGGATTAACCGTTAATGCATGCTTAATAGGGTGTACATTCAAGAAATGCACAATGTGGAAACCTAAAACACGTGATAGGTTCTTTAATCGTTTAAGCTCGAGGTTGTTTAGACCTCATCTAGGATAATATAGTAGCAATTATATAAATTGCATAGCAGAAATAATAAACATAAATCAAAGTTACTTCAAGGTATTTCTTTATTAATCAACACAGCCTCAAATACTATTTGATCAAAATAGATCGGTTACTCTAAGTAGTAATAGGGATCAAAGATCCTTGAGGCTAAACTCTAGACGTCTACACTAATTATACAAACGTGTACACACACACTTTTGTATCTAGTCGACTCTCATATGATGAACACACACTTTTCTGAATGAATAAAACAATATGCCTGGACCTCCTTTTATAGCATAAGGAGTCAAGGCTTTACATGGAAACTATTAAAAGATATTAATGAGTAAATCAATTAAATATTCATCTTTATCTCTTCATCTTTATCTCTTTTTGACCAAATCTTTATTTTCTTCTACATCTTGTATAATCCCACAATGACGACTTTGGTCCTTTTGTTTCCATCTTGTTTCATTCGTGTTTTGTCTTATCAACTCAAATATAATTCCCAACAATCTTCCCCTAGTTGATAATGACAAAACCAAATAAGCACGAACTTCCCCTGAAGTTAATATACGAATGAAAACTTCCCCTTAAGCTACCAAGGATCTACAAGTTGCAAATCATCAAATCTTCTTCCCCTTTTTGTCATCATCAAATAGAGGACTAAAGTATGCAACTTTGATCTTCACAACCACAAACCATTATCACACTTCTAATCCAGCCTTCCAACAACTCAAATTACCCTCCATGACGCGCCTTTAAGATAAATGAACTTGAGCAGTAGAAACTTAAACTAGCAGTAGTAACAAAGGCTAGTAGTAGTAAAAACCTTCACCTTGATGTAGCATATAAATGGTTAAACATTTTAACAATAAGCTTCCCCTGAAACCCATATGTTAACCATCTCTTGAATCTTTAAATTCTGTAGGCTCTATGTAATGGTTACTGATGAAGAAAACTAAGTATAACAAACTTGATGCTGAAGTAGAATAACCCAAACTTGTGTCTTATATATTGTACTCTACTTTCGGGTCTGGTGGCTTCATTAAAAGGCTTCATTAAAAGCTCCTTGGGATGGGAATCCTGACTTTTAATTTAAAGGTATAATTCTATGTGGTTGGGCAATAAAGTTGAACTTTATCATGTACATGTCCATTTTGGACCGCCAAGATTATTTGCGTGCACAAATTCTCTTCAGAAAGATTAGTCCAAGAGTTTTTGACGGTAATACGACAAAGCAGAAGAAGATAAAAGGAGAGAGCACTGTTGAGGAAGCACTTGTTGACATACTATCATTGTTGGAATTGAAGCGAATTTACTACGACCACATGATTCGGTAGGTTACATCTCATTGTTTCTACTTAGAGGTTCTGGTATTAGAAGATAAACTGGACTAAGTATTCTCATTTAGTAAGAAGTATATCCGCATATAGTTAATAAATGCATTCTTGAGTGGATAGTCAATATTGTAGCATCAAGGGATGCCTGGGAAAAAGGATCCGTGTACCCCATTTTTATGCTTTAATGCATGAGTTATGCTTATAAATCTTAGATGCAATGGTGACAACTGGCAAGGATGCATCCTTGCTGTATTGTTATTGTGACAACCGTTAATGTGAATATTTAGGTTGTTTTTTATTAGCTTTTCATATACAACATCATATATAATATAATGAGAAAAATTCTAAAAATTCTAAAATAAGATTCAACTTATATGCCAATGTTCTTTCCTTTACTATAAGACGAGTGTTTTAGACTGTTTTATAATTTCTACATCTCAAGCATATCATGAACTCGGTTTAAATTGCTTTAACTTTTAGGAATTATTGTTGTGAGAAGATTGACTCATTGAATGAATACCAACGAGATATAATCTCTTAAGAGGCAACTTCTTTGTAAGTCTTATAATAATAAAAATAAATAAATAATAATCACAAGTCATACCCGCCCAACGGACGGGTTTTGCAACTACTATATATATGTGTATATATATATATATATATATATATATATATATATATATATATATATATATATATATATATATATATATACCTTCGTTAACCATCGTAGCTTCACGCCATTCAATGACTTATCAACCACAACGGCTGTTCATCATCATTGAATAGTGAGTGTTCATCATCAATGAATTATTCATCATTAAGGAATAATGAAAATAAGATCTTAACCTCTAATTTTTTAACCTTTTTGTCAATTTACTTTATGTTAATTCGAATATTTAATTACAATTACTTAATATGTTTTTGTTTATTGCTAGTGTATTTAGTTAATTCAAAACATTCATTCAATATGGGTTTGAGAAAAAAAACTAGATCACAAACGTGTATATGACACCTGCACACCGATAAAATGTCTACATGATATTTTATAACTGTGATGCACTAGTTTCATAATGTGATGCACTAGTTTCGTACCGTGATGCACCAGTTGTTAATATACCTTGTGATGATCTTGTTGCTAAAACTATAATGCACTGAGATAGATAAAATTTTGTTGTTGTTATTGATCTAAATATGTTATATAAAAAGTGTTTAGATCTAAAAAACTAATACAAACGTGTTTAGTAAAGGTTCGCACAAGATGTATGATAAAATGTTTCAATGAGATATGTAATGTGTGTTTATGTTGCTTGATGCAGTTGTTTTAAAATATTGATGCACTTGGTTTCTGTTTATTGGTATTGTATTGAGTTGACTGTAATATTATGTTTAGATCTGTTATATTCGTTATTATGTTTTGCTTTATTTTTTCATTAATGCACTTGATTTAAAACATTGATGCAGTAGGTGAATAAAATTACATTAGGTTGCATATAGTTTAGTTCTGTATGTCCTCTGGTGTTTTGTTAACTTTAGTTCTGATGTGCTTGATATATCTAGTGATGCAGTTGATTTAAAACATTGATGCAGTAATTATACATAGTTTAATCTATTAGTATATTTAGTTTATTTTCTGTTTTGCTTATTTTTGTTGTGGTGCGCTTTGATATAACACTGTGTTTTAATATTTTAAGCCAACACAATGTAAATAGTATCGCCTCATGAAACGCTTAGTAAACTTACAATTATTTTAGCTAATGTTCAAATGCATACTTCACCATAGATAATTTATACATAAGTTCTTTTGTAATAAAGTTTTTTCTTTACTGAAGTTAGGGGATTTTTTTACCATTTTTGAGTACCAGATGTGCATTTGCAGTTCTGTTTCACCATCTTTCTTGAGAAGTTGTTGCATTTTTTCGTTTGTACTCGACAAACTGTTTCAAGAATAACGGGAATTGAATGCAGGTAATGTAAGATTCATGACATTTCTCTTTTTGGAAATATTGTGTATGAATCGACCATTTTTTGAATGATTGTAGGTTGTTTTATATTTTGGTTGTTTATATTAGGTTTTATATTTTTTATGATGAATATGTGGTGTGCCTATTAATATGTGAATTATATTATGCCTTTGTTAGTTTTACAAACTTAATATATTGTGAGTTGGTGACGGATGAGTGATTGCAATATTTCCACTGCTTTTGCTTAGCTGGTTTGTAGTTAACAGTATAACTTGGGGGTATTTAGTTTAAACCGAAAGTTTGTCTAGAGTGAATTACTAATCGTAAGTCTGTGATGCATTTGATTTAAACCATTGATGCAGTAGGTGAATAAGGTTCCATTAGTGTTTTATGAATTTTATTTCTGATGTGCTTGATAAAACATAGTGATGCAGTATTAAACTATATATATGTTTATATTGTAAGTATATTCTCAGTTACGTTTATTCTTTGTTGTGATGCGCTTTGATATCATGCAAAAGTTTTCCAGTAAAGGTATTTTTTTATAAGTTGACTGTATAATACTTAATGGACTATGAGGCAATTGATTATAAATGTTGATGCAGTTAGTTTATACCTATAATGCACTATTTGTACAAGTTGATGCAATTGATTTATCCTTGTGATGCACTAGTAACATTAATGCTCTGTTTTTGCAGGTTAGGTTGTAATATGTAACAAGACAGATTTCAAAAGACGTATATGTGGTTTAGTGTGGACCGTTCAGACTTTGCCTGATGAATTTGAGAGAGTTAGGAATTTATGATCATTGAGTTTGAACTTGATGACTACAAGTGGTTAAAAGGTATGTTTGAGATGAGGGAAAGATGGATCCCAACATACCTACGTGATGAGCATATGGCACACCTCATGCCTTATGATTATTGGTGCATCAGGTTTGAACTTGCAGTGTGAAGTTTTTGATTTGTATGAGATTTTTGAATCAACTATTGATCGTTCGGTTCATGACATGGACAAGTTTTTTATTTGTACAATGTAGATTTTAAAGCATTACTTACAAGAAATGTTTTTGGTTTTAAAAGGTATATCGTTTTTACCAAACATTAATACAATAGTATTTCAGTGTTTTTGAAATATACTCAATATCTTTTTGTTTATGAATAATAGATATTGCGTTATGTTAATTGTTTAGTGTATTATGAAGCAGTAAAATATATATTTTGATGCAGTAACATTTACATTGTGATGCGGTAGAATATTAATTGTGATGCAATAAAACTTATAAAATAATGTAGTAGAATACTATAGTGATGTAGTAAAGTATTATTTTGGTGCAGCAGAAAAATAATATTTAGAAGCAACAGTATGTATAACATTGTGATGTAATAAATTAACATTGTGATGAAGTAGAGTAACATAGTGATGCATCAAAATTATATTGTCATTCAGCAGTATGATAACACAGTGATGTAGTAAAATGATAACATTCTGATGCAGTAGAATTTTTAAAATATTTATAATATTGTAATGCAATAGGTTTATACATTATGATGCAGTAAATTTACATCATTGTAATGCACTTGATATACACATTATGATGAACAAGTTCTATGCACTATGATGCACGAGTTGTATACACTGTGATGCACTAGTATTTTCAGTGCAACATAATTTATAATTTAGTGCATCTATGTTCATTCCAGTATCAGCTAAAATCAAAAGTAATTAATATCAAACAAATAATGTCACCATTAAAAGGTACAATACTTAGTATTAAATATTTAGTAATCAAAAGTGTTACATCCAATAGAACTTAAACTAGATTTGTTTAGTAATCAAAATTACTTAATATTCATTGACCTTAAATACACGTTTAGTAATCTTTGTTACCAAATTTTAAGGCACTTTGACATTATCATATGTTACAATTTTAGAACTTTTTGGTTGATTCTTTACATATGCTTCTGCTTCTTTCAATATTTTTCATTTTTCTCATCAATACTAAGAAGAATCATCTTTGCAAAGTACTTAACGCGCAACAACTTTATTTGTACTATTTGACCAAGGCCTTCTTTCTTCGACTCTTACAAAAAAATGCCACGAACCATGTATTTTTCTATATGCCTCATCACAAATACGCCACAGTCGGTATCATTATAGGTTGTTCTCCAATGCATCTCCAAGATATTAGGTATGGTCAATAAATAAGTCGATCTGTGAAAATTATAATATATTGTTACATTAATATTGTGATGCACTAGATTTGACACTATGATGCATTAAAAACTCATCGATGCACTAATTATAACACATACACTTTTTGACACAAAAAACATATTGCTCAGAACCCAACCTAGCATTTTATGCCACAAACAAAATCCTAATGCATCACTGTATTACATCAACTGCATCAAGCATACAAACACACACACAAACACTTTTCGACACAAAAAACTCATTGCGCGTAACCTAACCTAGCATTAGATGTCACAGACAAAATCCTACGGCATGAGTGCATTACATTAACTGCATCTAGCATACAAACACACACAAAAACACTTTTCGACACAAAAAAACACACTGCGCGTAACCTAACCTAGCCTTTTGTGCCACACACAAGCACCTACTGCATTAATTTATTACAACAAATGCATCAAGCACACAAACACTTTTTGACACCTAAAACGCATTGTGTGTAACCTAATATATCCTTATATGCCATAGACAAGTACCTATTGCATTAGTTCATTATAGCAACTACATCAAGCATACAAGCACACACACGCACACATACTGTAAGATCTAAATAATCATATATCTGGAGATCAAGGAGACTCAAAGATAGAGATAGCCATTTAGAGAGAGAAAGAAGTGAGAGAAATATAAACTTTATACGCACATATACTTGAATTCTTGTGTGAAGAATAAATTAGCTCAAATATATCCCGTGAGAATCAACTACTCTGCTCATAAACTCTCCCTGACTATCTTTTTACCAACCCAATTGTAGGCTATTTGAAGTGACCACTGGTGGAGTAAACCTTGATATACCAAACTTGAAACTGAAATAGAATTCTCCGTTCTTGTGACTTAAGTTTGCACTAATGTGGGAAGAACGGTGTAGAGAATTTGTGGTACAAATCAAATCTCTAAGTACTCAATACCCAACTCACCAAAGTATGAGTCTTTCATCACCTCTTGCGATTATCCACATCATCTTCTGCGTGTAACACTGAGCACTACAACGTAACTCCTTTTAGTGATAGTTATCCATGTGTTCAACCAACCATCCCGAGATCTGAAATAACTAGATAATCTAAGTTCTCATCCTGAATCTTAAGCCTGAGCAAGTTATCATTGAAAGTCATGCATCTAACCAACCCCGACTTCAAGATAAAATAAGAACACACCTTCGTGAAATCCAACTTCAATCTTAAATAAGTGATACCCAATTGACTCCGTAGTTACTTATAAAAATTATTACCAAATCTAGCCATTAAAATATAAGTTCCAATGATTCTTTGTAAGGATTAATCCTGGTCTCGTCACTAAAAATTGTCACTTTGTCATTTTAAGCCTCAGATATAACCATTAACCTCACAAAAACAATTTTGGCTCAATTAAATATTAACCAAGAATAAAATTTGGTTAATACTTTAAATTCGTACGCTCATAATATTTAGCTTATAAATCGTCCCAAGCTACAACATCTAGCCAGATTTCGTTTTGAAGCAAGCTGTTAACACTCAAAGTTGTTATAAATCCCATGTTGTATTTTCGGATCAAGGCCTAATGAAACACTATCCATATCTAATCCTAATCTATACTCTCTTATAAAACACATTTTTTTAATAACCATCTAATTAATTTTTTTTAAATGTAACATTTAACCTGGTGCTTACACATGACACTTGGACAAGGTCAAATGAAAAAAAGTCTAAAAACTAAAAAACAATAGATTTTAAATTCTTTCCTTTGAAATTGTGTTGTGCAAGACTTTTGACTTATTTTTCTCCATTAAACTGCATACGTTTTTTCTCGGTAGATTAAATGGTCTCCTAATTTATTTCCTAATTGAACTTTAAAATATATGAAACTGATACTTTAAATAATCATCGATGTTGTTCAAGAATCAAGAGCATACCGCCAATCTACGAATACCTTTAGTAACCAATCGGTTTTCAACTTTTCATAATTGTCTTCTTTTGAATCACAGGTTCGTAAATCATCAAGAATTGATGGTATTTAAGATTTAATGGTTTTTTGTTATATAATTTGATTCAAGCATTATAGGTTATGAGATTTTCAAAAAAGGCAATTCTTCCCCAACACATGATATTAATTTGAATCATAGTATATTATTAAACTTCATTTTCTAGGATCATTCATATTTACAAGAAATGCTGGTTATTTGAGACATATATTCCCTTAAATATGTATTTTGGTAGAGTCGAAAGGTTTTGTGCATTAAAGATGTTTATCTTCTAAACTTTGGTTAGTTTTCTTTTAGATTTACATAACTATTTAAAGAGCGATTTTAAGAAATTATGTAGATCGCTTAATTGACGTTAGTGTCTTTCAGCCACCATCTTCCATAACTATGTATAGTATGTCATCATGAAGACCACTCTTATTGGTACGTCTTATCAAGCTTTGTAAATTTGGACTTCCTTAAGTTGCTTCTCAAGGTGTGGTTGATGTCTACCGTCATATGAACTCTTTTCTTGATACCATTACATGCTAAAAATATTAAACTGACTTCAATGAATATGAGTACAATTTCTAACCAGTTGACTTATTAGAACATTCTTGATATTGTGCAAGAAATTGCCGTCATATACACTCACGTGAACTATGCTCGACTAGAGGTTGTACCAGCACACTTTTCAAGTTTAATGATACATCACGATTGTAAGCGTCTTTTACCTGATGTAGATGTTTTTTTGTTCATACATAAATTTTAATCTTGACTTGGAAAAATGAGTGAGTTGGGTAATAAGTTATAATTGCTTTCTTTTTCAATCAACCTCTTGAAACTGCTTGGGTCAATCCCTAAACCATTAGCAAAATGGTGTTACTCACTATATGACTTGATATTTCACTAAATGTTTATTCTCAAAACATAATATGACTGAATATTTGAATAAATGTTTATTTCTTTCAGGTCATGACCAAGAATGATGATGACTAATGAAAGAAAAGATTGATATTCTTTAGTTCTATTTTGTAGGTTTAATTTTTGATTTTAGATATTGAACAAGAAAATTAATGAATCATAAGGTATGCTTCTAAGACTAATATTGTTTTTACCATCTTGAGTATGTCGCCTTAGAATTCTTTGAGGCAAATATTGGCAATGTATTTTTTGTATCAGTGCTCTTATTGCAGCCCATAATTTGTTTGGCCATGTGTTTTGGTTAACTGTTCTACTGATCCTTAACATTGATGTCTGACCAACATAGATGAATGTTTTTGTTTCTTATACAATGGTAAGCATATTAAAATATTATACAAGTAAACATATTGACTTTTCCTTTTGCGAAAATATGATTTGGTCCACACAATTAGCATGAAAGTAGGACCAAATTAGCGTTACATATATTTATTTTTACATGAGACAACTTTTGGTAAGTTATATCAGACATCGCAAAGGAAAGGAACCATTATCTTTTGTGTGTGCAGGTGACGAGTACTCTCAGAGTATGTTATCTCTTGCTCAAAGGTTACTTCATAAGCTTTTTTAGTTAATGTTCTATTTTCATTCATTTTATCATGGGACGATTTACAAATAACTCACTCATTTCCAAACCGTTTGTAGCATTTGTTAAAACGTATCAATGAATTAGCTGTGTGATATTTCCACAAACTGGGATGATGATTATATCATACTACAATATGCAAGACATCTAGATTTTGTTGTCACATATCAATATAATGTTCATAAGTACACTTCTGAGGGCAAAGCATTTTACTATGCATCCGAACAGATGTCGCAAAACTGACTGAGATTTGTTTTGACCTAAAAGTTACTACTAATGCTTACAACTTTCTAACTCGTTTTAATAAAGAAAAGGTATCATCATATCATTAAAGTTAAAATAATATATTTTGCTATTTATTTGTAAAAAGATCTTTAAGATTGGGCAAACCCGACTGGCCCGTTTTGCTCCATATGAAAAATGACCCATTTTGAGCCCTTACCCAACAACACATGACCCAACCATTTCTATCACCCGTTTTAACCCAAACTAAGTGACTATTCTACATGCAATCTAATATGACTTGACTGGATTTTTTCCCATGGTTTATTATGTACTTATTTTTTTTATAATGGGTATATTGAGTATATTTTATTAAGGGTAAAAGCCATAGAATACCAACGTACTTTCTGAAATTTACCACAATGAACCATTTACTTTTTTATTACCGATATCACCAATGTACTTTCAAATTATTTTTCAACTTGAACAAAACGTTTGTACCGTTAGTTATTATGTGACAACGTTAGTCAATTTAGCTAACGATCGTTTGAGGAAGTTTCAAAAATCGTCCCTGTGGTTTTAATATATTTTTCTTTTTTTCGAAAAATTTTTCTTTCGAACAATTTTTTTCGAAAAAAAAAATTTCGAAATTTTTTTATCTAAACTTCTTTTTCCTCGAAAATTTTTTATGTTTCGATTTTTTTTTCGAAAATTTTTACACATTTTTATAAAAAATTTTGAAATTTTTTTTTTTTTTTCGAAAATTTTTACAAATTTTTTCGAAAATATATATTTTTTTCGAACATTTTTTTTGAAAAAAAATTTTGAAATTTTTTTTCTAAACTTCTTTTTTTCGTAAATTTTTTATGTGTATAAATTTTTTTTCGAATTTTTATTATAAAAATTTTTTTCGAATTTTTTTCTAAAATTTTTTTTTCGAATTTTTATTATAAAATTTTTTTATGTGTATAAAAATATCGAGAAAATTTTTATAATAAAAATTCGAAAAAAAATTTATACACATAAAAAATTTACGAAAAAAAGAAGTTTAGAAAAAAAATTTCAAAATTTTTTTTCAAAAAAATGTCCAGAAAAAAATTTATAATTTCGAAAAAAATTTTTAAAAATTTCGAAAAAAAAAAAAAATTCAAAATTTTTTATAAAAATGTGTAAAAATTTTCGAAAAAAAATCGAAACATAAAAAATTTTCGAGGAAAAAGAAGTTTAGATAAAAAAATTTCGAAATTTTTTTTCAAAAAAATTGTTTCTAAGTAAAAAATTCTCGAAAAAAAGAAAAAAATATTAAAACCACAGGGACGATTTTGAAACTACCCAAACGATCGTTAGCTAAATTGACTAACGTTGTCACATAATAACTAACGGTACAAACGTTTTGTTCAAGTTGAAAAATAATTTGAAAGTACATTGGTGATATCGGTAATAAAAAAGTAAATGGTTCATTGTGGTAAATTTCAAAAAGTACGTTGGTATTCTATGGCTTTTACCCTTTTATTAAAACTAATGTGTTCTTACTTGTGTGTGCATCTGTTTTTAGGTTTGATACTTCAAGAATATAAAACAACAATTGTGGAAAAACACATTAGTTGTAGGAACATCTTGCAAGCAGAACTCCTTATTAGGCTCGAGACATATATAAAAATGATAGAAATGGTTTTGTACGTCTACACATTTTGCTCTAAAAGTTGTTCGATACATAACATGTAGATTGTCTTTTATCATCCACTATGTGATTTTGTTAAGTTATTTTAGATAAATAGATTTGCGCACAACTTTTTCATGAGAATTAGAAATCTACAATTACCGGTACATGCCCATGTGATTCCCAAAGAATTGTGGTAACTTCACATTTTAGTTTAACATCATGTTGCATTTTGACAAAGGAATATGGTAAGTTTATGATTCTTTACGGGGCCTATATTTTTCTTATAGTATATATTAAAGTTTTCAAGTATATTCTTATTGCTTGCTTTATTAATTGATGACAAATATTTACGGATTTTTGTATGCCTATTAATGAAACTACCCGCGCAAAGCAGCAGCGATACTAAATATGCATTTTTTTTATCGTATCTTGATTTTTAAGGCGGTATGCAATGATAGTCGATATCTGACGGTTTGTTGATCCCACACCTTGATCGATTCTTTATGATATAAAGAGTTTGTTACCTTGGAAGAATCCAAAATAACAAAGATTGAGACTTTGTATGTATA
>BQNB010041353.1:0-46821 GCA_026074375.1 Tanacetum coccineum
TAATATTATTGAATTTTTTTGAGAAAGAGTGTAGGAGTCAAAATTACTCTTTCTGAACCAAACCCAGTTTGTCCTGACAGCAAGGCCAGTTTTTCACCTCTTTGCACGCTCAAACAGTCTTGCTAATCCGTTGTTAGCATGTGCTAATAGTTGAGAAAGATTCGATGTTTATCTTCTTATTTTGTGAACTTGCAGATTATAAACAGTGGTAACGTTCAAGCTGGTACCGACTTACTTCGATAAGCAATTAAACACCCGCTCAATTTCTTATCTCTAACATATATGAGATTATCAAAAAAAATGTTTTTGCTAATTTTGCTGTGTACTTTGGGGTATTCATTGATTAGTCTACCCACATTTTCTCCTAATTTTTGTAGGTGCCGCTGGCACAGATAAGAGAGCAAATGCGGCTGCTGTTGCAGATGCAAAAAACGCACTGATAACAATGCTGAAGCACATAAGATAGCAGGTACAAAGTAAGAAATCTGAGACTCTAAAGGGGTGGATAAATGGTGATTGATTGTTGTGGTTAATTGCTTAAAAGACGACCTGTTGTGGCTTATATTGTTACGAATGTGAAGGCGTTCTACAAATAACAAAGTGGAATTAGTAATTACACAAGCATTATGAGAATGCACAAAGTGTACTATTGTAAAACAAGTCAAAACCAAGTGCTACGCTGCCAAGTACACTAGAGAAGTGAGCTATTTTTTAAATGGCTATATTCTTAAACATTTTTATGTTTGATTGCAATTCTGGTATACATCTAGAAATCTGCTCATGTTCAGCCATTTAGATATCTACCCCATCACATTATTCGTCAATGAAAGCCGCCATAATTTTAAAAAACCCGCGCTTCGCGGCAAAGTGCGGGTTACAAACCTCGTTTATATAAAGTATCAAATGATATAAGGATTTAAGCTTTTAAATAAGTTATTTTATAAAACAAGCAGAGTTACCCGCGCGTTGTTGCGGGGCGTTATTTTTTCGCACGTTGTTGCGGGCCATTAATTGTTTTTTTTTTAATTTTATTCGGGTTTAGTTTTTCGGTCTCATGTTTAATAGTTTGTTTTTTTTTCTTATATGGCTATATGTGTTGGGCCTCATGTTTAAAGGTTTTTTTTAGCTATACGGGTTTTTTTTAGTATAGTTTTATGGAATTACGTTGCGGGTTTATTTTTTCGGTATCATGTTTAATAGTTTGTTTTTCTCCTTATATGAGTTTATGTCCCGCACGTTGTTTTGGGCCGTTATTTTTTTTTCAGGTATTATTTTTTCCCCTTTTTTTTCGACTTAATTGTTTCGGTCTCATGTTTTATAGGTTTTTTTATATAGGCTTATGTGTTGGGTCTCATTTTTAAAGGGTTTTTTTGAAAAAAAAATTAATATAATTTTATGGGATTTTGGTAAATATGTGTTATATATTTGGGCTTATGGTTTTTAGTGGCGTAAAATGATACCATTTAATGTAACTTAAAGATGTACGTTTGTGACCATGTTGATTTCGAAAATGTTTTCGCGGATATTTTTTTATCTGAATAAATAAGTATTTTTGTAATATATATATTTTCCCCCTATTTTGTGATAACAAAGTTTTTTTTTATATTTAAAAAAAAAAATTGGGCTTGCCTAAAGTTGCAGCCCAATAAACTAGGCCAAAGAGGGAGCCCAAGAAAGCGACACTGTAGCATGCCTCTAAAAACGACGTTGTTTCTTTTGGGTTTCGATTATATAGATAATAAGTTTTGTCTGTCATGTATATTTTTGGATCATAAGCATTCATAAGCCCAAACTTATAAAAAAAATAGTTTATCACTTTATCTAGTCAAAACCATTTATACTCCGACTTGATTTTAGAATATTTTTTTAAAGTTAGGCATTAAGCAAGCAGGTTAAAAGTCTTCTAGACTAGGGCGTGCTTATACAAGTTGTATCATGATTTCATCTTAAAAAATGACATAAAAATTACAAATTATTTTTATAATCATATTATAGTAATGTTGTTAAAACAAAAATCATATTTTAGTAATATTTAGAGGTGGCAATCTTGACCCAAATATAAAAGAATGGGTTTAATTGGGTCATTTTTTTAAATATTTGGGTCATTTGGGTCTTTAAGTTAAATGAAGTTTGGGTCCAATGGGCTTTTAAACATACTTTTAAATTAAATGAATGGGTCAAATGGGTCATAGGAATGGGTCGAATGGGTCAACCTAGTTAAACTTTAACCTAATTAGTTATAACTTCTTAAAAAGTGATATACTCTAATCATAACTTTTTTTTACGTTTATACGGTTTTTGGACGTTTTTATCTGTTTTTTACGTTTTCGTCAAATTTCTTAAGTTTTCGTCCGTTTTTTTACATTTTCGTCAGATTTCTTACGTTTTCGTCAGATTTCTTACGTTTTTGTCTTTTTTTTACGTTTTCGTCCGATTTCTTACGATTTCGTCTGTTTTTTTTACGTTTTTGTCATATTTCTTACGTTTTCGCCCATTTTTTTACGTTTTCGTCCGATTACTTACGTTTTCGTCTGTTTGTTTACGTTTTCGTCCGATTTCTTACGTTTTCGTCTGTTTTTTTACGTTTTCGTCTTTTTTTACGTTTTCGTCTGATTTCTTACGTTTTCGTCTGTTTTTTTTACGTTTTCGTCCGATTTCTTACTTTTTCGCCCGTTTTTTTACGTTTTTGTCAGATTTCTTACGTTTTCGTCTGTTTTTTTACGTTTTCGTCCGATTTATTACCTTTTCGTCTCTTTTTTTCGTTTTCATCCGATTTCTTACGTTTTCGTCCGATTTCTTACGTTTTCGTCCGATTTCTTACGTTTTCGCCCATTTTTACGTTTTTGTTAGATTTCTTACGTTTTCGTCCGTTTTTTACGTTTTCGTCCGTTTTTTAACGTTTTTGTCCGATTTATTACGTTTTCGTCTCTTTTTTCGTTTTCGTCCGATTTCATACGTTTTCGTCCGATTTCTTACGTTTTCGTTCGTTTTTTACGTTTTGTAAGATTTCTACGTTTTCCGTTTGTTTTTCTGGTTTCGTACGATTTTCTCACGTTTCGTCCGATTCCTTTACGTTTTTTGTCATGATTCTAAGTTTTCGTCCGGTTTATTACGTTTTTTACGTTTTCGTCCAATTTCTTACGTTTTATACGTCTTTATTCGTTTTCAGAAAAAGACAAAAACGAAAAAAAACAGACGAAAATGGATAGAAACGTAAGAAGAAAACAGACGAGAACGGGTACGCGAAAACGATACGAAAACAGACGGTAAATATAAAAAAATAGAGAATAAAACGTGTAAAGAATCGGACGAAAACGTAAAAAAAGGACGAAAACGTAAGAAAACGGACGAACACGTATGCAAACGTAAAAAAAACTAACGAAACGTAAGAAGAAAAGATAAGAAAAGAAAGAATAAAGAAGGGAATAGGAAGAATAGAGGAAGAATATGAAAAACAAGAAAAAGGATGATATCTAAGAAAGTTATAGAAATCGGAAAAAAAAAAAAAAACTAAAAAAAAAAAAAAAAAAAAAAAAAAAAAAAAAAACAAAATAAAAAAAAAAAAAAAAAAAAAAAAAAAAAAAAAAAAAAAAAAAAAAAAAAAAAAAAAAAAAAAAAAAAAAAAAAAAAAAAAAAAATAAAAAAAAAAAAAAAAAAAAAAAAATAAAAAAAAAAAAAAAAAAATAATAAAATAAACGTAAAAAAAAAAAAAAAGAAAAAATAAAAAAATAACGTAGCAAACGTATAAAAACTGACGAAAACGTAAAAAAAAAAAATAAAATAAAAAAAAAAACTATCCGAATACCAAACCATAAAAACAAACACGGATTATGATTATAAATTCATGAAACGTAAAAAAAAAAAATAAAAAAAAAAAAAAAAATAATAATAAAATAAAAAAAAAAAAAAAAAAAAAAATTGACGAAATCGTTAAAAAAAAATAAAGAATCAGTCTTTAGATGTACCCATATTTGATACATGGACGGGTACTTAAGCGTAAGCAAAAGGGGGGGATAACAGGCGGACGACGGGTATAAGTAAAATCATGAATAGGGATAATATCGTTTATATGGTTCTCGGGGCTCGAAAACGTTATGTTTCATTATAGGTTCTCTTTTATCACATCTCCTACCCATACGAGACGATTTAGATAATGTAAGAAAAATGGTCGAGAAAACTGATGCAAACGTAAAAAAAAAAAAATGACTAAAAACCGTAAGAAAAGAAAAAAGAAATGAAAGAAAAGTAATTGTGAAGGGGAAGAATAAAACCTATGAAATCGGTAACGAAAACGTAATAAAACGCTCTTTACGGTACGAAAACGAACGGAAACTGTAAGAAATTCGGAAGGAAAACGTTATAACTAAAAAAAATAGACGAAAACATAAGAAATCCGAACGGAAAATCCGTACACAAAACGAAAGGAGGGAAAAAACGTAAGAAAAATAACGGATCAAAAACGTAAAACATACCATATGCAAACGTAAAAAAATATAACTGACGAAGACCGTAAGAAATCGACGGGGATAAACGGTAAGGGAAAGCGGAACGAATATGTAAAAAACGGTTGAAAACGGATAGAAACGTAAAAGAAGAAGGAAGGAAAGAAAGAATTAGAAAAGAGACGCAAAGAGATAAAAGAGGATGAAAAAAGAAGGGAGAGAAAATAAAAAGGTAATCAGGAACCGAAAAACGTTAAAAAAACCGGACGTAACGTAAGGGAGAAATTACGGACGAAATAACGTGTTTTCTTCGATTTTTCGGTTTTTCTGTTTTTTTCTCGTTTTTTTGTCTTTCGAAAACGTAAAAAAAAAAAAAAACAATAAACAAAAAAAAACAAAACAAAACCTATGCAAAAACGTAAAATAAATGACGAAAACGTAAGAAGAAATCGGATGGAAAACGTAAAGAAATTCGGAGAGAACACAAAAACATAAAAAAAAAACCGGGCTGAATACATTACTTAAGCGTTAAAAAAAAAAAAAAAAAAAAAAAAAAAAAAAAAAAAAATAAAAAAATAACAATTTAAAAAAAAATAAAAAAAAAAAAAAAAAAAAAAAATAAATAAAACGGCTACCGAAAAACCGGTAAAAAAATAGACGTGGGAAAACGTATAAACAAAAAAAAATAAACGGACGAAAAAACGTAAAAATATAAAAAAAATTACGGACGGAAAACGTTTTTAAAAATTAATTATTATTTTATTATATATAAAAAACCGGTTCGAAACGTAAAAAACCGTTTATGTGAAAACGGTTGTAAAAAAAAAATAAAACTGTCGTTTTTCCTTTTTCTTTTTCGTAGAAAACGTTAAAAAAAACCGTATCGAAAACGTAAAAAAAAAACCGGTCGAAAACGTAAAAAAAGGTTAAAAAAATAAAAAAAAAAAAATAAAAAAAAAAAACTTGAACGAAAACGTAAAAAAAGGTAATATAAAAAACGGACGAAGATGTAAGAAAATAGGACGGGAAAACTAAAGGATGAGATGGAAATTTTTGACGGAAAAACTAAGGAGGAGGAAAAAGAAAAGAAATTGCCAAAAACGTTAAAAAAAAACCGGATTGGTAACGTAAAAAAAAAAAATAAAAAAAAAAAAGGGTCCGGGAAAACGTAAAAGACAAACGGCGACAAACGTAAATAAAATGGACGCACGTAAACAAAAGCCGACCGAAAACCGTATTACAAAGCGTTCAGTAATGTATGAACATCACCATTATTTAGTAGGTCGACCCACAACCCCAAAACCGTTGACCCTTGACACACAGTTAGACCAATTTTTATTTTATAACAATGAACCTGTTTGACCCATTGGACCCATAACCCATTTGACCCATGACCCAAACCAACCCAACCCAACCCATTTGCCACCTCTAGTAATATTGTTTTATATTGTAATGTAAAAAGACATGGGTGGATGAAATAAATGTTGAGGCCAATTAACTCAACGCTACAAAAAAGACATGCATTCATGTCTATTTAAAACTTGATGGTTTTAGTTAATAACTCAATCTGTCAAATTTATTCCTTTAGGCTAAACGTAATGAGACGACTTTTGCGGTCGGTCGTCTAATGTGGCAATAAAAGGGACTTGATTACCCCACTACGCCGACCGAAGCAAGACCCGGTCATCCCCAACCTTTGCAAAGTTAAGGTCTTCTGCACGACCTCACAATTGGAGAAAAATTTCGTATTAAAAAAAATTAACTGTTTCTTTTATATTTTTATTTAAAAAAAAAAATAAACAATCCCACATTCACTATAAAATCTCACTTTTTATACCATTTTTAATCACAAAACACATACATTTTATACACTTTCATTATTTTTTTTAAATAACTTGTTCGATACCACATAGCGACGATGAAATCCAAGCTTTGGTTCAAAAACAAATTGACGAAGATATGGTTAATCAGAAAGCGATTCTGGATTTAGCCTTGCAATTTGATAATGCATGCACAACTAAAGAAGATCTTCGAAAAACATTTGAGAAATGTAATCACATTCCACAAGAGAGCCGTGCTTTGATCGACACTTTCTTAAAAGAAGGTTCTGATAAAGATTACGAGCTAAATCTTTCTATGTACAAAAAGACGGCAAAACTAGAAAAATAAATGAATGCTAAGTTAGCTTGGATACATGAAAAATACAACCACTGCTCATAAACCCATATATGTGGTTCGTCATCACAGACACATGAGATTGGTGATGTATACCTTACTGCGGAAGAGTTACATCAACTATATCTAAATGAAGAAGCCTTAAGAGAAACACTAGAAGAACAAACAATGGATGAAAAGACACGAGAGGAGAAGATTAGGCAAAAACAAGCTGATGACGATGAATACTTTATGGAATTTAGGGTGATGAGAATTGATTCAGATTACGAGTCATCAGATTAATAAACTAGAAACTATTTTAGTGTAATGTTGTTTTAATTAATGTTTTAAAAATAAAAGTATTGTATTTTGAATTTCGTTATGTAGATATTAAATTTTGAATTCCAACGGGCTAGGTTTTCGTTATAAATACCCCCCATTCTTTCATTATATCACAACAACTTTTATCCAACTATCCAGATGGTTTCCAAATTTCACTAACGAAAATGATCCATGGGAATACAGTCTTGATATAGATTCTGATCTCCATTTAACACCTGTTATGCGTTCGTCTAGTAGCGCACATGTTGAACCATCTCCATACACCCCAAATCCAGTTACCATAATACCCGGTCCTGCGGGTGTTGTTCAGCTCTCTAATAGCATATATGTTGAACCATCTTCCTCAACCCCAAACCCAGTTAGGATAATACCCGATCCTGCGGGTCTTGTTCAACGAGCCAAGCTGCTTAAAGAAAATGTATTTATTTTTGATCCGGATGGGGCTTTAAGGTCTGACAAGTATATATGAAGAAAGTTGTTGAGAATGTGGGTAGGATGCTGATTTTAAACAGTGGGGCGTGGTTAGCGCCACCTAACTTTGTGAATGCATTTAGTGGCACTGTAACTGGATGTTTGGGTGCATCAACAACTTTTCCTTTTTCTTAAAAAAGGGGTAAAATTAACAAGTTGTTGCAATTGTGACAGTCTTGTTCTTCCGGAATGATCTTGGATGATTTAAAATGCGACTCTGAATGCTTCTATCGGGTATAGTACCTTGAACTATACACTTACAAGTCCTTGATGTGAGTAGTTATGAAAAGGATATTACAGTAGGAGCTGCTATGATACTTGTCAATGTCTTAGTTTTTACTCCTAAACCATCAAAGCATTACCTAAACATTACAAAAAGAAATGTGGTTGATGTTTTCCGTAAGGATACGATTTCATTAGCTTAACATTATTGTTATTCAATTCCGTAATGTAATTTTCAATTTCCTAATGTAATTTTCAATTCCATAATGTAATTTTCAATTCCGTAATGTAATTTTCAAATTTGAAATCAAACAATTCTATTCCATAGGTACTATTCGTAACTAATATGTTTTAAAACGTTATGTGTTGCTTTTTTAAATTACGTCAAGTTCATGTTTTTTATTTTTCCGTAATTTTTCGTCTTTTCTTCAGTGTATTTTATTTCCGTATTTTAATTTGTAAAATGCTTTATTTATTATCGTACATGTTTTAAAAAAAAAAATTTGTTCGGTGTCCTCTGCGGTCACCACTACATGTGTTTGGTCACTGTGTGGTCTAAGAGAGAGAAAGTTGAGTTGACGCTGACGTGACGATGTCCTCTGCGGTCACTACTACATTCAGTCTTAGTTATAAATCTAGCTAACAACTAGATGTCTGCTGTGTGTTGATAATTTGACTTTCAATAACTTTGTAATGTTTTTATTTAGCCTTCATTTTTGAAAAAAAAAAAAAACAAACTATTTTTTAGTTATAAATTAAAAAATATATATTACGTAAATAACAGCTGACTTAGAGATCGCCATATGTGATTTCCAGAGCCTAAAAGACGTTACGTAGTAATTTATAGGAATATTAAATATGTTGTGAGGGCTGAATGTGACAAGTTTGACTAATTTAAGGAGTTAGTGGTACGTAATACTCCGTATTTGATTAAAATAGAGAAATTAAATGCCGTAAGTAATGCGCGTGTGACCGTGTCCAACGGCAGGCCAACATTGTCTTGGGAAAATGTGACCCCTTCATAATTGGGCTCAGTCCTCTATTTGGGCTTTTGGTTTTTCTAGTCAAAATAATTTCTTTTTCTCTCATTATATTCTTTTTAAGAAAGCTAGATTTGTGGGAAACTTCGTCTAGAAAGACCGCTGACAAGAAATGTAATCAAGTCAAATAATTTGAAAACCAGACGGATGCTGAAAACACAGTTACTACAGAGAATAAATTCGTCATCTCGTTTTCCAGAGGGTTACATAGTCAACAAGAACTAATAGATTTTTGAGAATCATATTTCGCCTTCCAAATAGCACACCTCGATAACAGTCCAGAAGGTTTGTTGATTCTTACTGGCTCACAAAAAACTTCCACTATATATCAGATGGATGTCAAGACTGCATTCCTTAATGGACCAATGAAAGAAGACGTTTTTGTAAGTCAGCCTGACGGATTTGTAGATCCAGACTTTCCTAACCACGTTTATTGTCTTAAGAAAGCTCTGTACGGTCTCAAACAAGCCCCTCCGAGATGGAATTACAAAAGCTTTTCCTTCATTCATGATTGACACACAGCATTTCAAAAAAGGTATTGTGGGACCATACACTGTTCAAAAAAAAAAGACACGGTGAATGACATTGTTTATTAGTTCAAATATTGACGATGGCATAATATTTTGGTTTAAACAAGATCGCTGTTTTCCTCAAATAAGAAATTTGGGCAAAACTAATGAAAGATAATTTTGAAATGTCAATGATGGGTGAGATGAAGTTCTTCTTTGGACTTCAGGTTCATCAATCCCCTCATATAATCTTCATTAACCAATCACAATACACTTTGGAGCTTCTTAAAAATCATGGGATGGAAAAATGTGATTCCATAAGTACACCAATGGCTAGAGCCAGAATCGACGCAGATTTACAGGGAACCCTAACTGATCACACCAAATACCATAGTATGATCGGGGGACTCATGTATCTCACTGCAATTCGACCAAATATTGCTTTTGAAACATTTGTATGTGCGCGTTATCAGGCACGCCCAACTGAAAAACGCCTCAAAGAGGTCAAAAGAATCTTTTGTTACCTCACACAAACCTATAACATGGGTTTGTGGTATTATTTCTTCTTTTATCACTAGTCCTATAAACAAAAGCAGAAGCCTGGGGCTTATTAGATTTAGCATAAGTAGGAGAAATCCCTCAATGGGATTCCTCCCTAGCCACAATCAAAAAGGCATCATTGACCTCAGGAAGAATCTCTCTAGTCAAGAGACTGCTCCTTATGGGCTGATAAATGTCATCCAGGCCCATAAGGAATTGCATGAGTTTCAAGAGCTTATTATGATCTAGATGATCGTTTTGATGATTTTATTTGCTAAGCCTAATGTTAGATTTGTCTGGGGTAGACAACCCAATCTTGACTCATAAACATAATCTGGGAGTTTGGTTAAGATATCAAACTCCCTCCACAAAGAATTCAACTTGTGATAATATTCAGAACAAGCAGACCACCTTGCTTAAAACTATTTATTTTTTTACAGCAAATTAAACACAATAGAACCATCAACCATATCATAAGTTTCTTCTAATTCTTTCCACACAACATCAACATTATCAGAGAAAACATGACCAAGATAAATATCTTGAGATAAAGAACCCAATATCCAAGACAAAACAACAACATTACATCTATCCCATTGTTCAACTAACAGATTGCTAGCAACATAATCAGTTCTAACACAAGTACCAGTAATAAAACCCATTTTATGCTTAGTTTAAATAGCAAGTTTCATTACACTACCTAAAATCCTATAATTCTCAGCACCAATTAATTCTTTACTAATTAGAGGAGTACCATTAGAGTTATTAACATAAAGATGTAGAGGATTACTCTGATCTAAAAAATTAATCAGAATAGCCATAGAGACAAATAGAACGGAAACAACAAACCAAGATAAATAACATAGATAACATAAAACAACCAACAAGTAAACAGATAACAACCAAACTTAAACAGAAAACCAACAACCAAATAAGAACTAACCAACTAATCGAATAAATAACAACCAACACAACTAACAAACATATAACAAGTAAAATTAAACAAAAAGAAAAGAACTCACCCACACTACAAGAATCAACTAACAACAAGTCGATTGGACTGATAACTGGCCAAAGCAGGTTTCCTTACCACTCAAGTGGTAGGTCAGGATTAGCCAGCTAATAAACACCCAATGCAACCCTACTACTATTGTTCTAAGAGAGAAACATGACTTACAATGCTCTAAAATGCAGTGGAAAAACAAGAACCACAATAGCCTTTCTAGATTCACTTAGTCTAGAAAAAACGGTTATCAAGAACCTAACAAATTACTCTAGATTCACTTAGTCTGGAGTAATTGATATTAATCAAACCCAATATCACCGCCAAACCACGGGATCGACAAACCCCAAATCTAAATGAAAATTAGGGTTTCTATAAAATCAAGTCGATTCACCTCCAAACCAAGTTAATCTTTTGATTAACAACTAAAGAACCTCAAGAAACCAAAACCTCCCAAATATTAAGGTTTCAAGAAAAACCCATATCTTAAAAACTTTTAATTAACCCAAAGAATAACCAATTGAGTCACCAATAAACCAATCTAGCAACCTAGTGCTTTTGATAACAAAATTTACAAAGTGGTCACCTATCTAAAATCACGCAACCAACCTCCTTTAGTGTGATACTGTTTATTAACGTAAGCTTATTGATAAAGTAGATAAGTCATCAACTAAGTTTCTTTGTCAAACAATACAAAAGAAACAGGATTAGTCCCATAAGAAAAGAGGACGTCACGTAGTAATCAAAACAACACAAAACTCACACTACCACACCTTTGATAATAGCTACCTAACCAAACTAAAAATAATGATCAAAACCCTAAAAACAAGAAACTAGTAATGATAAACTTGAGTGAGAGACTAAGAATTGTAAAATATGAGAAGAGGAAGTATGACTAAATAAGAAACCCTAGCCCCTCAACTTTTCCCGCTTATACAGAGCTAATATTACCAAGCTACACCCTGCACCATGGAAAGTGTACACAAACAGCACAAAACTTTAGCATAAGATATAATATTTGCAATAAGGCCCTTTAAGATTCATAAGCTTGCCAAAAAGAAATAACACTTCCAATAATAAGACTATAAGTGACAAATTGGTTGGTTTATCCTTCTAAGAATCCTATGTAAAGTTTCTTGTTGGTGTGTGATGTGTGCACATGCATTTTGCCAAGTTGTTAATGAAAAAGATACCAACTATCAATATGGTTATATATACAGGGATAATTTACATAAGTTCCCCAATATAACCATCTTAATTACATATTAGAAATTAATTTATATACTAAGTGTAGAGGTGGAATTTATTTAGAGACTTGTTCGATTTCGTCTAGAGTTAGGTTTGAGGCATTGTGTTTTGAAGATTGTATTTCATTAGTTTATCTTCGTGTGGGTTGTAAAACGTAAATACGATGGTAAAGGAAGATTCAAGAAGATACATCAACCCGACGTCTGTTGACACTGTTCTCACATGTACGAATCGAGAACCTCTAGATCAAAATCAAATCATACTTCTTAGCCACCTGTATTGTAATTATATCATGCATGTGATTCATAGATTATCGTTTTCACTCTTCAACATCATCATTGATTTAGTATTCTTAAGTTCACAAATACTTTTGAAAAGTACATTGATCACATATAAGATACTACTAAAATAATTAGACGTTTCAGGATGGTATATCTTTCAAATGTCACGGTCTTAAGCATCATGTTGTGAAAATAATTTTAACGTAAATGTTGATACAAATGTTGGAGATCTTGATTAGATCCGAATTAGGTTGTAATACGGATCTGTTAGGCTCCGTTCCTGTATCAAATAGTCTTGATGTATGAGACACCCTGCCACTAGAAAACAAAGCACCGTTGGCTTACCGTGGGATTTGTCTCCCAAGATAATCCTACCTGCGAGAGAGAAAGTAATTCGGTTTAAGGTTTTTAGTAGAAAGTGAGGGAGGTAGAGATGCTAACTTGGATGAGAGCCTAGGTGCCCTTTATATACTCACCTAACCTAATGGGCTTTTGTCCCATTAATTAGGTTAATAAACAAAGAGGCCCCACCATTTTATTTACGATAACTATGTAGGGCCCCTCTTCATTAATATGTACTCGGTTCGTAACGGGTGTATAGATACCAGCGCGCGTGTGCGCTGGATTGGAACCTCATGGGCCTAAATCCTTGTCGTGATAAGCCCATAGTCATGGGCTTCCCACCGTAAGGCAGAACCGTTTGGGCCCTTGAATCCCATATGGTGTCGCTCAAGGCCCATAGCGTCGATGGGCCCTATTGTATAAATAGTATTCCGTTGTCGAGAGGTGCATGGACCCAGTTGGACTATACGTCATCATGTCCCCCAGTCTAGTTATTCGCTTGGTAATACCTCGGAAGCTAGACTACAAAATAGTTTCGGCAAATATTCCTAAGATGGCGTCACGAGGAAGAAACAAGAAATTGTCTCCGCCCAAAACAATTGAACCATTCCATTTATTGATTGCAAAAGCCTCTTCGTACTTCGTAGAGGGTAGCAAGAACACAGCTCATAGTTGCAGCCCCCTACCACAGGGTAAGTAACAAGTGGGAACTTGTTTATAATTTCCTCATACCGGTTATCGTCGTGTCATAACAAACTTGCCCTATATACAAATGGGTCCGCCGCGCTATTTCAACTGTAATTGGTGCCACAGTAAAAAAAAATCTCTTCCACCACCATTGATAAAGCTTCCATTAATCATCAAACCTTCAGATACAGGTAATAAGCGCGTGCGCATCCAAACCCTTACTTCACAAATCATGGTGTTGCAACTTACTGATTTTACATCATCAAATAACCTATGAGGAACTTCGTGAGTTCACATCTGAGTATTATATCCCGTCCACACTGCACCCGGTAGTGCCGGCTGCGGATGCGAGTATAGCGGATTTCCCAGTGGGGAAGGTCGGGGTATACACACGGTTCTTCAAATTTGCCAATCAACGTGTGCCCCTCTCGTTATTTATGTGCAAAGTCCTGAACCATTATCGTCTTCATATTTCCCAATTGCACTACATAGGCGCGGAAAAAATATCCAATTTTGAGGTTAATTGCCGCCTCTTGGCAATTAATCCCACGGTCCATTTGTTCCGCGCCTTCTATCATACCTGTTGGTCAAACAGATGGGTATCGTTTTCCAAGCGCGCCGGGCGCTTGCAATGCTACACCGAAAAATTAGATGCGCTGAGGCGTTGGAGGGAGATGTTCTTCTGGGTAGATGATGCGTTGGTTCCTTGGAACTTCACACATCGTCCTTCCTATACTCAAGGGTTATTGCCGTATGTATGGATCGCCCACTGCCCCCTGTCGTATAGTATGGAGATGCGGAACTTAAAAATTAGAACCGTATCCTCTCAACGCATACCGGGAGCCTTTCTATCCACAATGTATTATCGTAATTATTTCCAAAGCCCGAAGGAAGTGCCGACGTTTATTTAGGCCTTGACGGCCGGGGTGGGTGCTTGTCCTTCCTTCTCCCTCATTTAGTAGTGTAAGTGCGCTTTCTTAATTAAGCTTATGTAACCATTTGTGTTGTGTTTCTCTTCGTGTGGCGCAGAGATGGATTTGTTCAGCGTGGTGCATTTGAGTAAGCCCAAGCAGGTGACCATAGGGGGTGCGCCATTAAGAGATGGTGAGGAGGCCTCAGGTTTGGAAAGTACGCTGCGCTACAATGGGAACCGTGCTGGAGCAACCGGAAGTTGAGATTACTGATGTGTTAGCACCCCACAAAGCCCCTGCTCAGTGTGCCAAGTGTAACGTGGATCCCCCCCTGCCCAGACGCAACAAGCATTGTCTCTTCAGAATCTGAATCGCGGGAGTGGATTATCTGGGTTGAAACGCAAGAGGGCTACCGGTGATGATGGCGCGGGCCCGTCAAAGAGGGTGCGTCACTTCAGTCTAGGTTTGATACATCGACTGAGGATAGAAAAACCCCGTGAAGCGTCACCGCACGCTTGCTAGCCAAAGAGGTGACGAGACTCCTCCCCCCAAGAAAGTAATTTTGACTTCCATTTCTTCCAATAATAGTGTGAAAATACGCAATCATCGATAACTGAAATGTGTAATCCCGTTGTTAACGAATTGTTGTTTGCAGTGTCCCGTAGCTACTATGATTCCTCTGCGCTGTGACGGCATGTTGCACCTGTCCCCACCCCAAGACTGTCTAAGGCCATTCGAGGGTATGCCGGTGGATCATCAAATGAGGAGTTTGATAGGTCACTGTAGCGCAGCAAGCCGCGCACGTGGCGCAACTAGAGAGCAAGTTTTCGAATGAACGCATCCAGATTCATACGAGAAGGATGAGAGATCCTGCTGCTAAAGACACATTGGCATATGCAGGCTGAGGCAGATGTCATCGAGGTCCTTATTATGGCACAGAACCTTGTCGAGGAAAAAATGGCACTGCTTGTCAAGATAGAGCAAGAGCGCGCAGATGCCGCGAAGTACAAGGCAAGTTGTCACTGGGCTATAAAGTACTTAGAGGGGGGTAAGAACAATCATTTTGCTGGCGCTGGATGATTTTTTGCCAGAAAGTGAGGGGCTGTTGGAGAGGCAGGAGGAGATGAAGTTACGCAAACCTCAGTAACTAGTACGACGAGAGCTACCCTCACTGTTTTGTCAACAGATGCTGAGCGTAGGTGGCTCATAAGCCATGGTTTTGCCGCCTTGCGTACCATGAGCACTTGGAATCGCAGGAGGTCAGCATTCCTTTGGGGATAGTTGTGAAAGTGTGCCATTGCTCGTGGTAAAGGCGGAAGCGGTGGAGGAACTGCAATGAAAAAAAAGCTTGCTGACGAATTGCCTGCCGCACGAGGTACCTGGGTATAAACAAAATGCGTAGAGTTAGCTTTTTGCCGCTATGAGGACGAATAAATTGTGTTAGAGCTTGCCTCATATCGCATCAGCTGGAGTGTGACCAGGATAACCCCAACGATTTGATACTGGCAGGATTAACCATGGCTAGGCATGCCCAACCGAGGGCGCAGAGGCCCAGCCTGATTACTTACTGAAGCCGGGACGTGGCGCAACTGCAGGTACCTATCTTTTTGCCAGTCCTTCAGTGACATCTGAAATCTTTTGTCACTTGTTAAAGGAGGTCCTTTGAAGGAGTCTTTGGAGGCCCACGCGATAGGCCTTGCTAAGAAAGAAAGGGGGAGAAGGGTAAGGGCAATCTTATAGTGGGTGTTTGGTGCTTAAGCGCACCCTCCCCTTTTTCCTGATGGAGTACTAGTGAGTGTGCGACTGTGTCACCGAAAGATAGTGAACTTCTTTCTGGGAAGCTGAGAGGCTGGAAATTTCTGCTACCAAGTTGGCAGTTCAGACGCGGTCGTTGTCACATGAAATCTATGCTTTTTCTCCTTGTGCAAACTTATAGTTTGTGTGTAATGATTGGCAAGTTTTTTTTATAATCAAAAAAAAAACTCTGGTTCTTTTGTAAAAGTTATCCATTTGTGACCATAGTATTGTTCGTTACAGATGTTATTGTTGCTCCGTAGGCGATTGACGCACACAATATTAGTAGAAAAAAGTCGACAAAGATGTTTTGTCGCACAAGTAGTTCCGTTTGTATACGACCTTGTTTGTGATTTTGCTATTGTGTCGAAAATTGCGAACCTAGTTATTATACGAAGTTCATTGACTTCGAAATATGCTAAGTGTGTAACCATGTATTGGTTTGTCATTACAATTACATGCGGCGTACCGCTAATACCATATCAAGAAAGTGCAAAAGTTTTGACTCCGAGAATTTGTTTTAAACGTTCACCTGTCGCTGTTGCGCATATGTTACCATCGTTGAATGCGCACTAACACTGACTCCAACGTCATTGATAGAAAGGTTTTTTAACAAGAATTTCATTATGCCAATGGTTGATGGGTTTTTGCAACCCGCTTACCTCAATGAGTCATTTATATGTTTTACTCATCTGTTCCCATCGTAGGGGTAAATAGGAGGCATCCGCCGCGTAGGCACAGAATAATTAAACAACAATATATGATACACAAATAGATACTCACAAACAATAAGCATGTAAAGTGAATTGTGTCGCGGAGTTAGCTAGAAACCGCGACATTTAATTAATACTTGCAAAAATAAAAAACATTTGTCTTAAAAAAAACATAAGTACGCATATACCCAGTGAGCACTTCCCTAAAGATAGCATTTCTTGAGATTGCAGATATTCCACGTGCGGGGCAACTCACGCCCATCCATGTCACGCAGCTTGTATGCTCCTTTTCCAAGTGCTTCCGTAACCTCGTAGGGTCCTTCCCACTTTGGTCCCAGCTTTCCTGTGTCTTCCGCGTGGCTTGCGTCGTTAGCACGATACACGAAGTCTCCTGGTCTAAATGAGACTCCTCGAACTTTAGCGTCATAGTATCCCTTCATTTTTAACTTTGCTTTTTCCTCACGTATGGCTGCTTGTTCGCGCCTTTCCTCCAATATGTCCAAGTCTATACGTCGCTCGTCGTCATTGGTTGCGATATTGACCTCCGCGGTACGAATAGTTGGCATTCCGATTTCGGCTGGTATAACGGCTTCCGTCCCATAGACAAGAGAGAAGGGAGTGTCCCCTGTGCTAACTTTTATTGTTGTGCGATGTGCCCACAAGACATGTGACAATTCCTCTACCCACCTGCCTTTATGTCTATCCAGGCGCGCTTTGATTCCTTCGCCTAGACTTCGATTTGCGCGCTCAACCAAACCATTGGTCTGTGGGTGTTTAACCGACGCAAAACGCTGTGTAATGCTTAATCTCGCGCACCAGTCTTTGAACGGGTTATCACAGAATTGTTTCCCATTGTCCGAAACTATTTCTCCAGGTAATCCAAAACGGCACACAATGTTATCCCAAACAAATCGTTTTACCTGATTCCCTGTGATTGTGGCGACCGCTTTCGCCTCGATCCATTTAGTAAAGTAGTCTATAGCCACGATAAGGAATTTCAATCCTCCCGCTGCAACAGGGAAGGGACCAGCGATGTCGATACCCCACTTGTGGAATGGCCATGGTGAGGTGATGGGTGTTAGCTCCTGTTGTGGTTGGCGCGGGATTGGTCTATGTACTTGGCAATCATTGCATTTCTTTATCATGTCGCGCGCGTCGCGGTGCATGGTGGGCCAGTAGTACCCAGACCGTAAGGCTCTTGCTACTACAGATCGTGGTCCTGAGTGCATACTGCATGAACCCGCATGAATCTCGCGGAGCACATAGTCTGCCTGAATAGGTCCGACGCATCGGAGCCATGGTTGTAGGAACGAACGTCGATAGAGGACACCATTTCGAAGTTCGAATCTCTGCGCCGTGCGGCGTATTCGCCGGGCATCCTTTTGTTCATGAGGGAGCGTGCCCTTGCTTATGAATTCGACGATAGGGGTCATCCACGTAGGATCCTGTTCTTCTATCACCGTAGATATCTCCATCTCCGAGATGGATTTGTTCTTCAAGATTTCGACCAATACCTGCTTTGATAGGTGCGCGAAGCTTGTGGATGCGATCTTACTTAAAGCATCCGCTTTTTTGTTGTCACCTCTAGGAACTTGCCTAATGGTGAATCTATCAAAGCCCTGGATTAGCGACTTGGTCTTGTCGAGGTATTGAACCATGTTGTCTTCTTTAGCCACATATTCGCCCAACACATGGTTGGCTACTAAACGGGAGTCCACATTTGCTTCTAGGTTACGTACACCCATTCGAGCTGCAATGCGTAGTCCCGCGATTAGGGCTTCGTATTCCGCCTCGTTGTTCGTGGCTGTGAATTCAAAACGCAGTGCGTAAGTGAATTCCATTCCTTCCGGGTTAGTGAGAATAAGGCCTGCGCCCGACCCGTCCACGCATGACGATCCATCCGTGAATAAGATCCATGGTTCTGGGAGTTTTACTTCGCTCTGGGGGAGGACAGCATCGGTTTCTGGTTTTTCGATGAGAAAATCCGCCAATATCTGTCCTTTCACTGCGGTGCGTGGTCTATAAGAGATGTTATGCTCCCCCAGCAACACGCTCCACTTTTGCAATCGCCCCGACGCATCAGGTTTAGAGATAACCTGTTTGATGGGTTGATCTGTGATTACCGCTACTGGGTGCGCTTGGAAATATCTACGCAGTCTTTTGGCGGCAAATACTAACGCCAGGATCAGCTTCTCCATTGCGCTATAGTTGATCTCCGTTTCCTTGAGTGCTTTACTTACGAAGTATACCGGTGTTTGTACGGAGTCCCTATCTGTTAGTAGCACAGCGCTAATTGCCCCATGCGTCGCAGATAAATACATAATCAACTCCTCCCCTGGTCGGGGTGCGACTAGCGTGGGAAGTGCTGCTATATGCTGCTTGAGCTGCGTGAAAGCTTCTTCTGCTTCTGTAGTCCAACGGAAGTCTCCCTTCTTCGTACACTTCTTGAGTGTTTTGAACAAGGGGAGTGACTTGTCTGCTGACTTGGATAGGAACCTGTTCAAACCGGCTAACTTCCCATTTAACAGGTTCCTATCGCTCTTTTTGACCATAACTGGGTTGGAGAGCCAATCGTGGTAATAGACTTCTCGCATGATACCCGCCTCCACGAGTTTATGTACCTCCTCCAGAATGGCCTTAGCGCGCTCTGGAGCTTGCCCGTGTTTTTTCTGCCTTACTGGGGAGTATCCTTGTCGGATTCTCAGTTTGTGTTCTGTGATCGATCGTGGCACGTCAGTCATGTGTTTTGGTTCCCATGCAAAGATATCGAGGTTTCTTTGCAAGAGTGCGCACACAGCCGCCCTACCCGTATCAGACAGCGACCCCCCGATCGATACTTCTTGCTCCGGGTAATCGGGATGAATCGCGACCTTCAAGTTTGTCACTTTGGTTGCGTGCTGTCTCTGAGTCTGCGTCACGTCACATGTGACTGTGTTGCATTCTTTAGGCGGTGCGGCGGTGTTGTAGATGGTGACAATTCCGCCGTCGACGGGGAATTTTAGCATCCCGTGGGCCGTGGATGGGACCGCGCGTATCGCTGAGATCCCTGGTCTTCCAATAATGCCATTGTATGGCGATGGTGATCTGATCACCATAAAATTCATCCAGGCTGTTGTGGAGTGCTCCTTATTGCCAACCATAACCGGTAATCGTATTTGCCCCATGGGCCATATCTTTTCTCCCGTGAAGCCAGTCAACGACGTCGTGGCCGGGTTTAACTGACTTTTTACTTCAGGGCGCAGTCTTTGGAAGCAATGTTCGTACAGTATGTCTGCAGATGCTCCTCCATCAATGTACATGCGGTGGATGTCGTGACCCGCTGCATTTATCTCGATGGTAAGTGGCTCCACCACTGCGTTGTCCGCAGTTAAAGTGGGAAAAGAGATGCCACTTCCATGCGAAAATTTTTGGCTGACTTTTTGCTTAGTTTTTCGCTGCCATGACTGCACCATATAGATGGTGTCAGCCTTGTCTCTAGGTGCGTCTTTCTTGCCTCCGCTCCTTTGTTTATCTTTCCCTTCCTTGATGTTCTTCACCAGGTGATCCAATCTGCCTTCCTTTACCAATTTGTCAATTAGCTGGCGCAGTTGGACGCACTCATTGGTAGTATGGCCCTTCTGCCTATGATACTCACAGTATCCGTTCCCCACGCGTTGCTCTTCTGGAGTGCGCATTGGTGGTGGTCTTGGGAAGTTTGCACCTTCTGTTGCGAGTATCTCCTTTGGGGTCATTGTCAGTGGGGTGTACTTGTCGTTCCCCCGCCCGCCCCTCTGACCGCGGTAGCTGTTGTTGCGACTGCTACTCTGGTCATTGGATTGTCTCCTGGACTGTTCCTGTGACCTGTTGTTTGAGTAGCCTTTTCTGCTGTCCGCGGCGGCGGCTTCTCCTTGAATGAAGGACCTTGTGCGTTTCATCAACTCATCAAAGGTTTGGGGAACCCTATCATTCAACCTTTTGATAAGTTCTGGGTTATTTATTCCATTCATAAACCCTGAGATCTTGAGAATTTCGGGGCACGCCTTGACGTGTATGCATTCGTCCTTATAGCGCTCTACGTAGGCGCTTGTGGACTCCCCTTGGCGCTGTTTCACCCTGGCAAGCTCGACAGGGTTCTTGGCACACTTCTTCCTTTGAGTAAAATTTAAGCGGAATGCCCTTCGCAACTCTTCAAACCCATCAATGCTTCTGCGTGGTAGTTTGCTGAACCAGTTCCGCGCGTTTCCTACTAACGTGGAATTGAACATGTGGCACCACACGGGTTGTGGCCAGTTTTCAATAGTGGCCGCCGATTCGAAGATTTTTAGATGGTCGTCAGGATCACCTGTCCCATCATAAGTTTTTACGTTAGCAGGCATGCGCCTTTTCTTATCCTCCGAGAAATCGCTAATGCGCCGCGTAAATGCGTCGACCTTTTGGCGACGCCATGGACGGGACATATCTTCGTCTTCGTCTTCACGATATTTGTTCTTGGATTTCCAGTGTCCCGTTTCTGCGTCCTCGTTGTCCGAGGAGTCTTCTGAGGACGAGCTTACTCTTCTGCGGCGCTTGCGCCGACTGTCCTCGGAGTCCGAACTTGGAGGACTTTCACTCGGGGAGCGCCTTTGTCCAAGCCTGCTGTGGACATCGCGACTGCCCAGCCTATCACGGACGCTGATGCGCCAGTCATTGTTTTCATGAGTGTCCAAGTTCTGCAAGTTAGCCGTTTGAGTACCCGAAACTTTCTTTCCGATTCTACCGAATACTGGAGGTCGACGGTTATCCTTTCCGCGCCTTTCCTTTTGGTGGCGCGGTGGAGATACTTCGTCCTCCGGACCGAAGTTAAGTCGGGCCTGTAGGCTCTGGCTTGATCTCTTTTTTGTTTCCTCTTGCATGAGGGCGACCAAAGTCTCGTAGTTTTGAGATACGAAATCACTCGGCGCCAGTTCAGTCGCGACCCCTTCCAGTGTGAGGTTGTCAGCCCCTAACTCGGGACCCTTGTTTCGAAGGGGTGGGGGTGGCGGCTCGGTGGTATTCGTCCCTGGCACCGTTTGGGGAGGGGTGGTGAAAGTAGCACGCTGTAGACCTTCCGTGCTTGTGATTGTGGCGGTTGTCTGGGTTGTCCCCAGGGGCGGTCCCATCGCTGTGAAGACCAGATCATATGGCGCATTGGCGCTTCCAGAGGCCTGCTTAGAGATCTGTCTAGAGGCTTGGTCGCTCTGCTTCTTCGCCTGCGGAGTCCGCTGGGTAAAGTTTCCTTGCTTTGTCATTCTAGATTTTGGCAGTGTTCTTAGTGTTGGGTCCCACGGATGGCGCCAATCTGTTGATACAAAAGTTGGACGATCCTTGATTAGGTCCGAATTAGGTGTAATACGGATCTGTTAGGCTCCGGTTCCTGTATCAATTAAGTCTTGATGTATGAGACCTGCGCACTAAGAAAACAAAGCACCGTTAGGCTTACCGTGGGATTGTCTCCCACGATTATCCTCCGGCGTGAGAGTAAGTAATCGGTTTAGGTTTTAGTAGAAAGTTAGGGTTATGAGGGCGTACCTTAGATGAGAGCCGAGGTGCTCTCTATATACTCACCAAACCCTAATGGGCTTTGTCCCATTAATTAGGTTAGTATCCGAGAGGGCCTCACCGTTTATTTAGTAACCGCCATTATTTAGTAACTAGTGGGCCCTCCTCATGATTATGACTCGTTTCTAACGAATGTATCTAGATCCATGCACTGCGCACAGTGTGCGCTAGTTGGGGAGCCTCATGGACCTAAATTCCTCGCCCGGCGATAGCCCATATGCATGGGCTGCTCCATAGGCGGTACCACTCGGGCCTTGGAAACCCGTATTGATGTCGCTATGGCCAATTCATTATGGGCCTGGGTATAAAGTACTAAACGCTGCGGTCCGGTTCATTGACTCGAGGTTGGACCTATACGTATCATGTCCCCCCCAGTCTAGTATCGCTAGGTAGACCGCGGATGCTAGACTACAAATAGTCGCGGTAAATATCCCCGGATGCGTATTATGGAAGAAACAAGAAATTATCCCGCCCAAAAACAATGAATCTGGTCAACTTGAGTCGCAAAAGTGCCTCTTCGTAATTCGTGAAAAAAGTAGCTAGAACATAGCTTATATGTTGCACCCCTACCACACGATTAGGACAAGTGGGGTCACGTCTTCCTCATCCGGCGTCGGAGTCCAGTAACGACCTGCCTTATAATAAGGTTCGCCTCCATTTCACTGTTATTGCCACAGTAAAAAGAAATCTACTTCCACACATTGAGTAAAAGCTTTCATTAATCCTCAAAAAAATCAGACCAGTTAATACGCCGAGCGCATAGCCAAACCCTTGCTTTCACAAATCATTGTGTTGCAAAACTCTACTGATTTTACATCAGAAACTAACAGATGAGGAACTTCCGTGAGGTTCACATCTAGTATTAACATCCCATACCGCACTGCAACCCGGAAGTGCCGGCTAGCGAGTGCAGTATAGCGATTTCCCAGTGGGAAGGTTGGGGGATACACACGGTTCTTTGAATTTACCAATCCAAACGAGTACCCCTTTCGTTGTTTTATGTTGCAACGTCCTGAATCATTATCGTCATCATAATCCAATTGCACTGGCATAGGCTGAGCGGCGAAAATAACCAATTTCGAGTGAATTACCAGCTTATTGGCAAATTCATCCCACGGTTTCATTGTTCCGCCCCTTCTATCACACCTCTTGGGCCAAACGGATGGTATCGTTTTCCCAAGCGCGGCACGTCGATTGCAGTGCTATACCAAAAAATTAGATGCGCTAAACAAAAGCGTATGGAGGGAGATGTTTCTTCTGGTAGAAGATAGTGTCTGGAGTTCCCTGGGTCTTCGCATTCTATTAACCCAAGGGTCATTGCCGGAGGATGAGCTCCACCCCCTAGGTCGAATAGTATGGAGATGCGGAACATATAAAAGAGAACCGTATCCCTATCAACGCATACTCGAAGCTTTCTATGCCACAAATGGGCATCAAGTCGTAATTATTTCCAAGCCCCGGAGGAAGTGCCGACGTTTATAGGCGATGACGGCCGGGGTGGGTGCTTGTCCTTCCTTCTCCCTCGTTTAGTAGTGTAAGCGCTCTTTCTTATTTAAGCTTATGTAACCATTTGTTCTTTGTTTTCGGTTTGTGTTGCGCAGAGATGGATTTGTTTAGCGTGGTGCATTTGAGCAAGCCCAAGCTGGTGACCGAGGGGGTGCGCCCCTTAAGAGATGGTGAGGAGCCGCTGTTGGAAAGTACCGCAGGGCGCACAATGGAACTCGTGCTGGAGCAACCGGAGGTTGAGAGTACTGATGTGTTAGCACCTACACCCCTGCGCAGTGTACCAGGTGGAACTGTGGGGCCCCCCGGGCCAGACGCAACAAGCGTTGGTTCTTCAGAGGATGCTGAGGTCGCAGAAGTTGATTCTGGGTTGAAACGTAAGAGGGCTACCGGTGATGACGGCGCGGGCCCGTCAAAGAGGCTGCGTCATGTCAGTCGAGGTTTGAGTACATCGACCGAGGAGGAAACCCCGGATGCGTCACCCACGCTTGCTGCCAAAGAGGTGACCGAGACTCCTTCCCCCAAGTAAGTAATTTTAGCTTCTATGTCCGTCCAATAATGGTGTTGATGGGAACTGCGAATCATGGATAAAATAATAGTGTAATCCTCCTTATCGTATGTGTTGTTTGCTATATTTGCGCAGTGTCGAGCTACTAGGAGATCTCCTCTGCGCCGTGACGCAATGCTGCCAGTCCCCACCCCAAGACTTGTCCCAAGGCGTTTGAGATATGCCAGTGGACATCATAATGGAGGAGTTTTATTATGGTTACTGCCACAAGCCGCGGCCTCGTTGGTCGCAGCTGAGAGCACGGTTTTCTAATGAACGCGGCCAGAGTAAGACATAAGGATGAAGAGATCCTGCTGCGTGAAGACACATTTTGGCCAGATCGCAGGCTAGCAGAGTTCATCGTAGTCTTATGCACGAACCTAGCCGAGAGAAAAAGGCGCTGCTGTCAAGGTAGAGCAAGAAAAAAAAGCCGCGGGATGCCTGCGGAGTACAAGGCAAGTTTGTCACTGTAGCTGTGAAGTATTTTAGGCGGGGGGGTAAGAAACAATCATTTTGCAGGTGAATGAGTTACGGCGCAAAAGTGGAGGGGCTGTTGGAGAAGCAGGAGGAGAAGTTGCGCAAACTCAGTATTGAGTATGATGAGGAGCTTTATCCTCACATGTTGTCCGCCATTGCTGAGCGCAGGTGGCTCATAAGCCATGGGCTGCGCCTTGCTGCCATGAGCACTTTGGAATCTCAGGAGGTCAAGCAGTCCTTTGGGGATGTTGTGAAGTTGCATTGGCACGTTGGTAAGGCGGAAGCGGTGGAGGAACTTCATGAAAAGAGGTTGCTGACAGTGCCTGCCGCACAGGTACCCGGGTATAATGATAAATTATATGAGGAGCTTGTTGCTGCGATGGAGGCGATGAAACTGTTAGAGCTACCTCAAAATTGCACATCTAGGTAGCGTGACCAGGATTACCCCATAGAAGTGTAATGGCGGGGATACCCTTGGCTAGGCAATGCTCTCGAGGCGCTGAGGGCCAGCCTGATTACTTCCTCAAGCCGGATGTGGGCGCAACATCTGCAAGGTTCCTAATCTTTCCCGTCCGCGTGACATCCTGAATCCTTTTGCACTTGAGAGGGAGATTCCGTTGAAGGAATCGTTAGAGGCCCACGCCATAAGGCTTGCCAAGAAGAAGGGGGTGAAGGGCAAGGCAATATTATGCGGTGTTGGTGCAGCGCATGTCCCCCGTTCTGATGGAGTACCAGTTAGCGTGGCGACTGTGTCACCGAAAGATAGTGAACTGCTGGGGAAGCTTGAAGAGGCTGGAGATGCTGCGTCACACAAGTTGGCAGTCATAGCAGAAGATATCGATGTCACAGTATCTAGGCTTTCTTCGTTGTGCAAACTTATCGTTTTTGTGTATGTTGGCAAATGTCGTTTAATCAAACGCATGTTTCGGTTGTAAGAGCTATCCTTTTGGACCCATAGTATGGGTCGTTTGTTATTGTTATTCGTGCGGTTGTACGCGCACAATATTAGTTAGAAAAGTTGACAATATGTTTGTGCACAAGTAGTTGTCTTTGCATGAAAGACTTTGTTTTGATGGTGGCTATTTGTCAAATTATTGCAACTCTAGTTATTACGCAGTTCATGACTGCAAAATATGCTAAGTTTACATGTATGGGTTGACATTACAATTACATGCGGCGTACCGCTAATACCATATCAAGAAGTCAAAAGTTTTGACTCCTAATTTGTTAAACGTGCACCGTGTGCGCTGCTGCGCATCCATCGTGGAATGCGTACATAAACTGCTTTCGTCCAAAACGTCTTGAGAGAAAGGTGTATAACAAGGATTCAGATCCAATGTGATGGTTTTGCAACCCTCATACTCATCGATCATTAGCAAGGTTTACTCATCCTTTTCCCATCGTGGGGTTATTAGGTGCATGCACGCCGCGTAGGCACAGAATAATGTAACAACAATATTGATACATAAATAGATACTCACATAGAGCATGTAAAAGTGAAATGTGTCGCGGATTACTAGAAACCAGCGACAGTATTAATTTAATACTGCAAAATAAAAAACATTTGTCTTAAAAAAAAACATAAGTACGTATATACCCAGTGAGCACTTCTCTAAAGATAGCATTTCTTAAGATTGCAGATATTCTACATGCGAGGCAACTCACGCCATGACCATGTCACACAGCTTGTATGCTCCTTTTCCAATGCTACTCCGTAACCTCGTAGGGTCCTTCCCACTTTGGCCCAGCTTTCCTGTGTCTTCGAGCGTGGCTTGCAACGTTACACGATACACAACACGAAGTCCTCCATGTCTAAATTAACTCCTCGAACTTTAAGACGTCGTAGTAATCCCTTCATTTTTAATTTTGCTTTTTCTCCCGTATGGCTGCGGTTCGCGAAAGGCCTATTCCTCCTATTTTCCAAGTCTATAACGTCGCTCTCGTCATTGGTTGCGATTGATGACCTCCGCGTAACGAATATTTGGCATGCCGATTCGCTGGTATGACGGCTTTACGTCCCCATAGACAAGAAGAAGGAGTGTCCCCATGTGCTAAACTTTTATTGTTGTGCGATGTGCCCACAAGACATGTGACAATTCCTCTACCCACCTGCCTTTATGTCTATCCAGGCGTGCTTTGATTCCTTCGCCTAGACTTCGATTTGCGCGCTCAACCAAACCATTGGTCTGTGGGTGTTTAACCGACGCAAAAAGCTGTGTAATGCTTAATCAAGCGCACCATCTTTGAACGGTTATCACAGTAATTGTTTCCCACGTCCGAAACTATTATTTCACCCGGTAATCCGAAAAAAAAAAAACACGGCACAACAAATGTATCCAAACAAATCGTTTTAAAAAACCTAATTCCTGTGATTGTGGCGACACAGCATTTCGCCTCGATCCATTTAGTAAAGTAGTCTATAGCCACGATAAGGAATTTCAATCCTCCCGCTTCAACCAGGGAAAGGACCAAGCGAAATGTCGGATACCACCACCATTGTGGACATGAGCCATGGTGAGGTGAAATCGGGTGATAGCTCCTGTTGTGTGTTTGGCGCGGGATGGTCTATATACATGGCAAACATGGCTTTCTTGATCAAGTCGCGCGCGACGCGGTGCATGGTGGGCCATAGAACCTGACGAAGGCTCTTGCACTACAGATCGTGTCCTGGAGTGCATACTGCATCGAACCTGCATAGAATCTCGCGGTTGCACAATAGTCGCCTGAATAGGTCTGACAATCGGAGCCATGGTTGTAGGACGAACGTCGATAGAGGACACCCTTTCGAAGTTCGAATCTCTGCGCCGTGCGGCGTATGCGCCGTTGCATAGCTTTTGTTCAGAGGGAGCGTTGACTTGCTTATGGGGAATTCCGATGATAGGGGTCATCCACGTAGGATCCTGCTCTTCTATCACCGTAGATATCTCCATCTCCGAGATGGATTTGTTCTTCAAGATTTCGACCAACACCTGCTTTGATAGGTGCGCGAAGCTTGTGGATGCGATCTTACTTAAGGCATCCGCTTTTTTGTTGTCACCCCTAGGAACTTGCCTAATGGTGAATCATCAAACCTTGAATTTACGACTTGGTCTTGTCGAGGTAATTGAATCATGTTGTCTTCTTTAGCCACAGATTCGCACCAACACATGGTTGGGCTACTAAACGGAGCCAACATTGCTTCTAGGTTAACGAAACACCCATTCGAGCTGCAATGCGTAGTCCCGCAATTAGGGCTTCGTACTCCGCCTCGTTGTTCGTGGCTGAGAATTCAAAGCGCAGTGCGTAAGTGAATTCCATTCCTTCCGGGTTAGTGAGGATGAGGCCTGCGCCCGACCCGTCCACGCATGACGATCCATCCGTGAATAAGATCCATGGTTCTTGGAGTTGTACTTCGCTCTGGGGGAGTACCGCATCGGTTTCTGGTTTTTCATGAGAAATCCGCCATTATCTGTCTTTGACTGTCGGTGCTTGGTCTAAAGATGATGTTATGCTCACCTAGCAACCACGCTCCCCACTTTTGCATCGCCCCGACAGCATCAGGTTTTGGAGATAACCTGTTTGATGGTTTAGATCTGTGATTACCCACTATAGGGGTGCGCTTAAGAAATACCTGCGCAGTCTTTTTGGCCGCAAATACTAATCCAGATCATCTTCTTCCATGGCGCTAATAGATGATCTCCGTTCCTTGAGTGCTTTACTTACGAAGTATACCGGTAGTTTGTACGGAGGTCCCATCGGTTCAGTAGCAACGCGCTAATTGCCCCATGCGTCGCGATAAATCATGATCAACTCCTCCCCTAGGTCAGGGGTGCTACTAGCGTGGGAAAGTGCTGCTATATGCTGCTTGAGCTGCATGAAAGCACTTCTGCTTCTATAGTCCAACGGGAAGTCCCCTCTTCTTCTACACTTCTTGAGTGTTTTGAACAAGGATGACTGTCCCTGCTGACTGGATAGGAACCTTTCAAGGACCGGTCTAACTTCCCATTTCAACAGGTTCAATCGCTCTTTTTTACCATAAACTGAGGTTGGAGAGCCTATCGTGGTAATAACTTCTCGCATGATACCCGCCTCCAACGAGTTTATGTACCTCCTCCAGAATGGCCTTAGCGCGCTCTAGAGCTTGCCCGTGTTTTTTCTGCCTTACTGGGGAGTATTCTTGTCGGATTCTCAGTTTGTGTTCTGTGATCGATCGTGGCACGTCAGTCATGTGTTTTGGTTCCCATGCAAAGATATCGAGGTTTCTTTGCAAGAGTGCGCACACGATGCACCAACAGTAAAAAGGTTAAAAAGCCGCCCTAACCCGTATCAGACAGCGATCCCCCGATCGATACTTCTTGCTCCGGGTATTCGGGATGTAATCGCGACCTTCACGTTTGTCACTTTGTTGTTGTCTGTCTCTGAGTCTGCGTCACGTCACATGTGACTGTGTTGCATTCTTTAGTGGTGCGGCGGTTCGAAGATGGTGACGAATTCGAACCAGTCGACAGGGAATTTATAGCAACCCATGGGCCGTGGAACGGGACCCGGCGCGTATCGCTGAGATCCCTGGTCCTTCCAATAATCCAATTGTATGGCGATGGTGATCTGATCACCATAAAATTCATCCAGGCTGTTTGTGGAGTGCTCCCTTATTGCCAACCAAAAACTGTAATCATAGTGACCCAGGCCACATCTTTCTTTCTCCCGTGAAGCCAGTCAAACGACGTCGTGGCCGGGTTTAACTGACTTTTTACTTCAGGGCACAGTCTTTGAAGCAATGTTCGTACAGTAGAGTCTGCAGATGCTCTCCACTCAATGTACATTGCGGTGGACTGTCGTGACCCGCTGCCTATATCTCGATGGTAAGTGGCTCTACTACTGCGTTGTCCGCGTTCAAAGTGGGGAAAGAGATCACTACCATGCAAAAATTTTTGACTGACTTTTTGCTAGTTTTTCCCGCTGCCATTACTAGCAACCATATAGATGGTGTCAAGACTTGGTCTCTAGGTGCGTCTTCTTGCCTCCGCTGCCTTTGTTTATCTTTCCCTTTCCTTATGTTCTTTACTGGGTGATCCCAATCTGCCTTCCCTTGACCAATTTGGTCAATTTAGCTGGCGCATGTTGGACTCATTCTTGGTAGTTATGCCCTGTCTGCCTATTGATACTCGCGGAAGAGCATATCCACATCCCCACGGCTTTGCTCATCCGGAGTGCGCATTTGTTTGTGGTGGTTTTGGAAGTTTGAACCTTCTGTTGCGAGATCTCGTTTGGGGTCATTGTCAGTGGGAGTACTTGTCGTTCCCCGCATCGAACCCCGCCCCTCTGACCGCGGTAGCTGTTGTGCGACTGCTACTCTGGTCCATTGATTGGCTCCTGGAACTGATTCCTGTGACTGTTTGTATTGATAGCCTTTTTTGCTGTCCGGCGGCGGCGGCTTCTCTTGAATGAAGGACCTTTGTGCGTTCATCAACTCATCAAAGGTTGGGGAACCCTATCTTCAACCTTTTGATAATTCGGGGTATTTATTCATTCATAAACCCTGAAGACTTTAAGAAATGTTTCGGGCAACGCCTTGACGTGAAATGCATTCGACCTTATAGCGCCAACGTAGGCGCTTGTGACCTCCCCTGGCGCTGTTTGAGACCCTGGCAACTCGACAGTGTACTTAGGCACACTATAGATCCATTGATGTAAAATATAAGCGGAATGCCCTCCGCAACTCTTCAAACCCATCATGCTTCTGCGTGTAGTTTGCTGAACGAGGGACAATACAGTTTTCACGCGTTTCCTACTAACGTGGAATTGAACATGTGGCACACACGGGTTAGCGGCCATTTTTCAATAGTGCCACCATTCGTAGATCTTAGATGGACAGCAGGATGCATCCTGTCCCAACATAAGTTTTATTACGTTAGTAGTGCATCGCCTTTTCTTATCCTCACGAAAGATCGCTGATGCCCGCGTAAATGTCGTCGACCTTTTGACGACGCCATGGACAGGACATATCTTCGTCGGTCGCCTTCACGATATTTGTTCAAGATTTCCATGTCCCTGCTTTCACTTCTCTCTGCGTCCATCAGTTGTCCGAGGTATCTTCTGAGGACGAGCTTACTCTTCTGCGGCGCTTGCGCCGACCTAACTTGTCCTCCGGAGTCCTAACTAGGAGACTTCACTCGGGATGGCGCCTTTGTCCAAGCCTGCTGTGTAATTGCGACTGCCCAGCTATCAACAGGACGCTGATGCGCCAGTGCTTGGTTTTCATGAGTGTCAAAGGTTCTGCAATTTATGGCGGTTGAGTACCCAGAAATTTTCTTCCGATTCTACCAGAATACTGGAGGTCGACGGTTTATCCTTTCCTGCAGCCGTTCTTTTGGTGGCGCGGTGGAGAACTTCGTCCCTCACGACCGAAGTTAAGTCCGGGACTAGTAGGCTTCTACTGACTTGAACTCTTTTTTGTTTCCTTCTTGCATGAGGGCAACCAAAGTCCTCGTAGTTCAGATATAACAAATCCCTCGGCGCCAGTTCAGTCGCGACCCCTTCCAGTGTGAGTTATCTAGCCCCTAATACGGGACCCGTTTGTTTCGATGGGTGGGTATTTGAGCTCGGTGGTAAATCTCCCTGCACCGTTTTGGGGAGGGGTGGTGAAAGTAGCACGCTGTAGACCTTCCGTGCTTGTGATTGTGGCGGTTGCCTAGGTTGTCCCCAGGGGCGGTCCCATCGGCTCGTGAAGACCAGATCATATGGCGCATTGGCGCTTCCAAAGGCCTGTTTGGAGATCTGTCTAGAGGCGTGGTCGCTCTGCTTCTTCGCCTGCAGAGTCCGCTAGGGGGTTAACGTTTCCGTTGCTTTGTCATTCTAGATTTTTGGTAAAAACAGTGTTCTTATGTTTGGTCCCACGGATGGCCGCCAATCTGTGATAACAAAAGTTGACGATCTTGATTATTCCGAATTAGTGTAATACGGATCTGTTAGGCTTCCGGATTTCCTTGTATCAATTAAGTCTTGATTAAGAACCTGCGCACATAAGAAACAAAGCACCGTTAGCTTACGTGGGATTGTCTCCCACGATTACCTCCGGCGTGAGATAAGTAATCGGTTTAGTTTAGTAGAAGGTAGGGTTATGAGAGCATAACCTTAGATGAAGAGCCGAGGTTCCTCTATATACACCCCAACCCAATGGCTTTTGTCCCAATTAATAAGCCTGGTCTTCCAATAATGCCATTGTATGGCGATGGTGATCTGATCACCATAAAATTCATCCAGGCTATTGTGGAGTGCTCCTTATTGCCAACCATAACTGGTAATCGTAGTTGCCCCATGGGCCATATCTTTTCTCCCGTGAAGCCAGTCAATGACGTCGTAGCCGGGTTTAACTGACTTTTTACTTCAGGGCGCAGTCTTTGGGCCTGGGTATAAGTACTATTCGCTATGGCCCATTCATTATGGGCCTGGGTATAAGTACTATTCGCGGGTCGGGTTCATGACCCGAGGTTGGACTATACGTCATCAAGTTTGATGGGACATTTCATAATTGAGCTTTTTTATTTCATTGTTAAAAGATAGAGTGAACAAAACAATCAAGCCTTATCAGTTCTACAGTGTTGTCATTCATGTAAATTCTTTCATCATTTACTCATTAGAAAATTTTATGTAAAAAATGTAACTCCAGTAATAAACAAAAGAAGTAAAAAGTAAAAAGAGTTAAGTACATTTTTGGTCCTTGTGGTTTGGTGCGTTTTCACTTTTGGTTCAAAATTAAAAAAAAGTTTGGTTTTGGTCCAAAAACATAGTTTCGTTCCACTTTTAGTTTAATTCCGTAAATTTAGACTAAAATTTTTGGACTAAAAATGGAACGAAACTATGTCTTTAGGACCAAAAGTGTAACGAAACTATGTTTTTTAGACTAAAAGTGGAACGAAACTATATCTTTTAGACCAAAACCAAAAAAATTTTGAATTTTAAACCAAAAGTGAAAAACGCACCAAACCACAAGTAAAAAAAATGTACCTAACTCAAGTAAAAAATAGAAAAAGTGAGAAAAAGACTGAAAAGACAAAAGAAGATAATGAAAGGACGACAAAAACGATAGTAGACATGTCTTTGTTGGGATCGGTGTTAAAATTATCAATCCCATTTTATTCCACTACTGGATTCATGTTTGCTCATCACGTGCTTGCATCCAGACACCTAACCTATACATATTTTATTTTTTAACATTTCATTTCAAAAATTTATCTGTTTATTAAATTATTGTGAAAAAAAATATTCTTACCTAGTCTATATCGTTTCTTGTTTATGCTACTACACAATTTTAATAGAATTTTTAAAGTTTCATATGTGGTACAAGCTTTTATAATCTTATTTGAAGTACATTGTTGTTACATGTCACGTTAAAGTATACAAGCTGGTATAGTGTATGCAATTTCCTTTTTAAGGTGTTACTCATTTGGCTGAGACTTAGTTTGACCGGAACCCATGTAGCCTTATATGTTGAGCATATACGCGTTAAGTTAAGTAAATTATGTTAAAACAATCATGTAATGTCTTGACAAATCTAAAACATCTGGTACATGATTGTGATTTACCTGTTATAGAACATCTAATAATAATGTACTTGACTTTTGACTGCCAATAGGTAGCGACCTCGAGACTCATGATTTTTTGCAACCACTGGAACGTGTCGGGAAAAATGTTGCCAAAGAAGGAAATAATGTCGAAGAATCATCCATCGGAAAGTCCCTTCCACGAGCTCCCCCAACTACAGTGGAACATATTCTTCCAGGCGGGATTGGGACGTATAGTATCAGCCTATCAGCCACATTTCTGTAATCAATCAAAGCCAAACCAAAGGGTGCCAAAGCCTGAAGGGGTAGGGGTCGTGATCACAGGTGCCCATCACAGTCTTCATCTGCCCATAACCATCCAACCGCGACCATCAGTTCTTTGTCCACTTCTCGGTCTGTTAATTTTCTTTCCACTCTTGATTATTGAAACTTCAGATTTTGGAAATGGCAATTTTGACTCTTCTAGTTCATATGGGCCGATTTGGAATAGGTAACATGAAAAGTTGTTTAAAACAAATCGAGTCAAAAAGTCAAGAAACGTGAGGAGTAAAAACGTAAAAAAAGTCCCAAATCGCAGTTAAAAGTGAGGAGGTTGCTTGCGGCGGAGATGTTAATTAACAAACGACGTTAGATAAAACACCGTTACATAAATACCTTTTCCATCTACTTTACAAAAAACTAAACGGAGTATATAAAAATACACACTGATTTATAACACACAGACACAAACACAACCTTGTTTGAGAGAGAGAGAGTGTTTTTCTGTGTTTAAAGTTAGAGATCTGACAATCCTATCTTTCATCACACACACAACACCCCCTTTTTTACACCCTCATAAAAACACACACAAAATATTTGTTGGCAGAACAAGAGTTATCCGAGGTTGATGTCTTTACATAATTATCTGCAAAGGTTTTCTAACTACTGAATTACGCATAATTCCGCAAATTCAGATCGGTTTAAGGTATGCATATTATATAACTGAATTTTCAAAATATGTTGAATGGTTTTGTCTTTTTAGCTATTAGTTTTTATTATAATGAATTTGAACATATTATCAATAGAAAAGATACTACTAAAGTGAATTATGTGTTAAGTGTCTTGAACATTACCATAAGTTTAAAAAAAAAAAATTACAATTAGTAGTCTAAGTTTTTATTAATAAAATCAAATGGTTGAGATGAGTTAATTTGTTTAAGATATTTTTGTAATACAGAATACAGTAACTGAGTAGTAATGAATTTGAACACATCATTGAATTGTACTGTTTTATTATATATATACAGATAGAGATAAAGATTTTGATCAAAGAATTACTCACTGAATGCGCCTCAGAAAATTGGAGGCGCAATACAATTCACGTCATCTTCATGGACGTTGCTAGATCTGAGTCTCAGTGACATTTCGGTTTCGTAAATCTAAATTTTGATTTGATACGAGACTTTTTATACTTAGCCTAATTTATCTCCGATAAGATTGTACATCTAGATGGAGCATCCTCAACAACGTTTGTTAGGTAATCAAGGTACGTACACACAATGTTTTTACCATCTTAGTATGTCACACACATGCACATAGTGTATGTACGGATACACACACTTAAGGTGTTTACGTGTTTAACTGTGTGTTCAAAATAACAGGTAGAAAACCAACGCATGATTTTCTTTCACTTTATTCACCTGCTCAGCAAGATCCATCTGCTACTACTACTACCCCTTCAGGTAAATAATTTACTGTACACATTAGCAATTATCCCATTTATAATTTTGTAGCTATTAAATTCTACTGTTACATATGTTTGTGGTTATAGAATTTTCGGATACAATGGTTTAATCTATATCTATACTATTATATAAAGCATTTACAATGTGGGTCCCATCAAAAATTAAGATAAGGAGGTGCAATCTTGACCATCCATCTTATTTTAGAAAATCACATCATAAAGTGACATGTGTCACTTCTTAATTAAAAAATCACTTTTATTTTCAATTTGACATATCTTTTTATCTATTTATTTTTTTTATGATTTAATTTCACCGTATTTTCTAAAATTTCGTGATCTTTAATTCAACATCCATTTTGATATATTTTTATAAATTTTTAGCTTTTCACATTTTTAGTGGGGTTATTTTGAATTTTTTTAACAACTTTAACTTTAATTTGAATACAAACTTGATTCGTAAAAGATATATACTTTTGGAGACAATGTTTGATGGGTAAGAGAGTGTGTGAGTCTTTATACAAGCGAGAATGATGTTAATATGATGTTGCGGGAAAGCTGCGGAGCGAGTTGGGTTAGCAATTTTTATCGCCGCCGCTATGCGCGGGTATCCAACTAGTTTTGTAAAATAGCTATTGAGTTATGGTTTTCTGTCTTTCAAAAATACGCATAAAACGCTATTAGAGTGGTAGATGAAGCATCTTGTACATGATTGTGATTTTCTGAAAATTATGTTAATAAAATCATGTACTGTCTTGACGAATCTGAAACATCAGGTACATGATTGTGATTTTCTTATCTCTTATAATGGTTTTCATTTTATGCTTTACGTGTTATAGAACATCTAATAATGTACTTGACTTTTGACTGCCAATAGGTAGCTACCTCGAGACGCATGATTTTTTGCAACCACTGGAACATGTCGGGAAAAATGTTGCCAAAGAAGGAAATAAAGTCGAAGAATCATCCATCGGAAAGTCCCTCCCACCAGCTCCCCCAACTACAGTGGAGCATATTCTTCCAGGCGGGATTGGGACGTATAGTATTAGCCACATTTCTGTAATCAATCAAAGCCAAAGGGTGCCAAAGCCTGAAGGGGTAGGGGTCGTGATCACAGGTGCACAATCTAGTGGTAGTGATAAAAACGATGAAAATTCAAACTGCAGTTCGTATACCGGAAGTGGTTTCTCACTTTGGGAAGAATCTGCAGTCAAGAAGGGAAAGACAGGGAAGGAGAATATTGCTGGAAATCGGCATGTGATTAGAGGTATGTTAATTGTAAGCTGTCTTTTGCCTTTGTTTTAGATGAATGTATCAGATGGTTAATTAACGATTCAACTTTCATATAACAGAAGGGGGCGTGAAGATGGGAGAAATGCCATGGATGACATCTATGGAGCACCCATCACAGTCGTCATCTGCCCATAACCATCCAACCGCGACCATCAGTTCTTTGTCCACTTCTCGGTCTGTTGGTTTTCTTTCCACTCTTGATTCTTGAAACTTCAGATTTTGGAAATGGCAATTTTGACTTTTCTAGTTCATATGGGCCGATTTGGGTTGTGTATTTATCTCTATCGGGAATAGGTAACATTAAAAGCTGTTTAAAACAAATCGGGTCGAAAGTCAAGAAACATGTACTTTTTAATGCATAAAACCTCCTAAGATCTTTGGACAAAAAGGGGCTCTGAAGGAACATGACCCTAAATATATAAAATTTAATTGTTTTAATTTAAACCCACTGAAAATTTTCTTTTGGTGATTTTGCAGTCCATCATCAGCCCCGAAGAATGCTAGTTTTGTTGATATGCTAAAGTCTGCCAAGAGTGTGCAAGAAGACGAGGATGAAGAAGTAGAAGAGTTTGTTATCAAGAAAGAGCCATCCACCCACTACAAAGGTAACTTCTTATTTTCACTGTCTTCGTTTTCACACAATCTGAATCACTTTCTCAGAATGTACACATTGTTCTGTAAATGATAGGTGTTTTGTCTGTTAAAGTTGACACAGCACATCATGATCAAAAGCCAAACACCCCGCGATCTAAGCATTCTGCAACGGAGCAGCGTAGAAGAAGCAAAATTAATGACAGGTACGTTTATATTAGAGGTGTCAACTTTTACCTCTTTACCGGCTCGTATGGGTTATGCTTTGGGTCAAGTAAAAAACTGAAGAGAAAAACGGTTCAAACTGGTGCAAAGTGACTCAAAGCGTATTTAAAATGAACAAAAAGCTTTGCAGGCCAACCCATTCAGACCTTATCTGTTTCAACACGCATCGACAACTTGTTTCAACCTGAACCCATTTGACCCGTCACTGGAGTATATGTTTACATTTCGTTATTTACCAGCCTTACAGTTGTTATGTAGTCATCCTGTAGTGTATTTTGCATACTGTTTTTGTCTTTTCTTTTTATCATGTCGTAAGGGTCAAAGCTGTGATAGTTGAGTTATACTATGGTCATTGTCAATACTAATGTATGATCTTTTCGTACATGTGCAGATTTTCAATGTTAAGAGAACTCATCCCTCATGGTGATCAAAAGAGAGATAAGGCCTCATTTTTACTAGAGGTATATCAAGATGGACATGTTTACTCTACTGTATGGTTCACCCAAAACTTGCATATAGCTAAGCATAAAGTTTTGGTTTTTCAGGTTATTGAATACATTCAGTTTCTACAAGAGAAGGTACACAAGTTCGAGGACTCATGCCGGGGATGGACTAATGAACAACCTGCAATGACAGCATGGGTAAATCCAAACTTTCAAGTATTTTTGATGGTTCAGACACTAATTTTAGAAGAGTGAACATTCTTATTGAGTTTTGGAATTCTTAACTTAAGGGGGTACCTGATTGTCAAAACTTTCTTACTAAGATAATCGTTAACAATTTAATGTGACTTGGATGAAATCATTACTTTGATAAAATTTTACAGGTCTAACTTTATATTCTGTCTTGATTCCAGCAGAACAATAACCAAAGACCAACAGAAAGGTTCATTGATCAACCACGAGTCCAAAACGGTGTGTCTGGCTCAGCATTGCCATATGCTTCAAAACTGAACGAGAACAAACACAGTGTTGCCTTAAACCTACCCAAAAAAGATCACCAACACCTATTAGATTCTGATTTAAGTTCCCTTGAAACCATGAAGGAAATTGGTCAGCATCCTCGTTTGACCAATTTGGCGTCTCCCTTCCCATCACCCTTGCAACCAAACGTGTATTCTCCTGGTTGTGGAAGCACGAGTGTCGCTGCACTGCTTCCTTCGACTCTTCCATCTGATACAGCAAACGCGCCATCCCAATTATGGCAAAGCAGATCATGCACAACTGACTGCACCATTGCTGCTGATAAATCAAAAGACCAGGACCTAACGATTGAAAGTGGCACAATTAGTATCTCAACCATCTACTCTCAAGGGTATGAGTCTATTCATTTGTTTTTGACAACCAATATTAATGCGTTGTTTTTGTTTTATTTGACAAATTGGTGTGCACACAGGTTACTGAGTACGCTAACACAAGCACTACAGAGCTCGGGTGTGGACTTATCAGAAGCCAATATCTCGGTACAAATCGACCTTGGAAAAAGAGCAAATACTAGCAGCCGTGATTCCTTAACACCCATCTTTAAGGTACATACATTACGTCTAACTGAATACTTAGCACCAGAGGTGCAAGAGGCTATGTCGGGTTGGGAAACGAGTCTGGTTGGGTTCCCGTGTAAACACTTTTTTTAGCATCTTTGTATTCTTTATGCTTGAATTATGTGCTGATTATAGTTTTTAAAAAAAGCTTTTTTTTTCTTTTTCAATAATGAGTTAGGAGGATTTATGCAATAGATATAGACTTTCAATGACTTTCAGGCCGTCTGACACTCTGACCCATTTGACTCGTCTCCCTTTAAGCAAAGGTTTTTCAGTTTGACCCGTTTGAGATAGAACTATTGAGGAAATAAATCGAGTAGCCACCTCTTTTTATCAACATATCCTAAATCTTTTTGTGTTTATTGAAAACAGAAAACTGAAGCTCCGGCCATAGATGAAAACCTGGCACGTTCGCGACTTGCAAGCACAAGGGAGGAGAAGAGCGACAAAGATTTGAAGAGGTTTAAAACGAGCAGAAATTAAAGCTAATGGTTACTAGGACATAGTCAAGTAATATTGGTATGATCACTACTCATTTTTCCACCAAGGGATCCTCTGAGCTTATTGAGGATCATTCATGTTCAAGGACGCGTATTCTAAACCTTCTCCTACAATTCCTTAGCGGATACTATGCAGCCAAGTTGACTTTTGTAGGTGTACGAGTTCTTGGCAACTGTTCATTAACGGGACTCGTAGAAAGAAGTTTAGAAGGATATGACATTACTCTCGTTTTTATTTTTTTGTTTTTTTGATACCATGTACATTTAGGGGAGGGGGCTGCACAGGATTCTGACAAAATTGTATTATTATTCATTGTTATCTCTATAGGTAGGCTTCCATTGTTAGATTTCGAGAAGCCAAATTTATACCATTGAAGAAAATTTAGTCTAGCTATTTATTGGAACAATCTATTGTTATTATGCCCTCTGCAAAATACAATGCTTCATGTATTATTCGCAGAGACATGTTTTTAACGTATTTTTATTGATCCTTTTAAGCGTGCAGATGACGTCGTTTTGGTCGTTAATGCTCTCTTTTTGTGTTATTGCATGTCTTTTTGTGTTATTGCATGTCGTGTTGGTTGTTTGGTGATTTATTGGGCCTTATGTATTTTTTGATCTGAATAAATCAATACTTTTGTAATTTTTTTTCTTATTTTGTGCCGAGCAAATTTTTAAATCTTTTTATTTTGTTCAATAGTTTCTTTTTTTATATGGGCTTATGTGTTTGGTCTCATGTCGCGGATATTTTTTGATCTGAATAAATAATTACTTTTGTAATTTTGTTTTCTATTTTGTGCCGAGCAATTTTTTTTAAAGTTGCGTAGTTAAGAAAAAGAAAAACAAAAAAAAAGTGTCAAATGGGCCGGCCCAAAGTGAGAGCCCGATGGGCCGGTTACTGTAGCACTATGTCAAAACGACATAGTTTTAACTGAAATATAGTATTCCTAAACTATACAATTATTGGGGAGTCCGACCCGGATATTTTGAATTAAATGCCGGGTGCATTAAGTTGCATTAAATGCACCGTGTTGACCCGACCCGGGTGCATTTAATGCGCCGGGTCGACCCGACCCGGTCCGAACATTTTTAATTTTTTTTTTAAATATCCTCTCGCACTTTTTGAGTTATCGGTCTGTTTCTTTTATAAATAAAAAAAATTGTTTTAAAAAAAATACTTTATCGCACTTTTTTAGTCATCAGTATGTTTTTTTATGAATAACAACAAAACTAAGCACCGGGTCGATCACCCGACCCGGTCCGACCATGTTTTTTTTTTTAAATTTGCTTTTTTTCAAAATAAACTCTCGCACTTTTTGAGTCATCGGTCTGTTTTTTTATGAATAACAACATAACTAACCCCGCGCTCTTCTGCTAACCGTCCCGCAGCGGAGCGCGGATATAACTACTTGTATGTATATAATAATCAAAGTTTAAAAGAAATATGAGAGCATTTTTTGAAATTTCATTTGAAAAAGGAACTAAAAATGGGCATTGTTTGCAACACAGAGAATATATCCTCCTAAATACGATAGTAATTTTACTTTACAAGTTTAGATGTTAGCTCTCGGATAAAAAAGAGCTTTTCGTGTAGCACACACCAAGGAATTTGATGAAATTTATACGAGTTAAAATCATATTGTCAAACTGTTGGCACCTATAACTCATGAGCTTGTTTGTTAAAATTATGTCAAAGTCTTGGCACCTATTACTCATGAGCTTGTTTGTTAAAATCATATGTCAAACTCTTGGCACCTATTACTCATGAGCTTGCTTGTTAAAACCATTGGTCCTTTTCTCCCTTTCTTTGCCTTCTTTCTATGCTTGCTTTGGTTTGCCTTTTATTTGCTTTGTCTTTTCTTGCCTTATTGCGTTCCTTGCTTACTTTGCCTTTTGCTTGTTTGGTTCCTTGTGTGCTTTTGTGGTTGCCTTTATGTCATGCCGCTGTGTTGTTGCTTTCTTTCGATAGGGCTTCTAGGTCTTTTTAGCTTTTTTCCCCTGCTTCTGTGATTATTTATTTTCTTTGCGTCTCTATGTGCTTTTTGCTCTATGGCTTTTGTATGCTTTTTCGTTTTTCAGTTGCATGTCTGTTGTTCGTGTTTGCCTGTTCGTTTTTGCTTTGCATGCTTCCGTGTTCGTATATATCTTTTGTGCTTTTTGTGCTTTGATATGTTTGCTTTTGCTCTGTCTAGCTTGACATGTGTCTTTGCTTGTCTTTTGTACCTTACTTTCCTTGCTTTATCATGCTTTTCAAAAAATAAATAATATATTATACATCATATATATATATAGATATTATATTATATATATATATATATATATATATAATGAGAAAACCTCATCTCGGTGAAAAACCTTAAAAACTCATCCATCACCGTTAGATCAAGTCTCTTTCCTTTCCCTTTTTCCACACCAAAATATAAGGGCTGTTTGTAACTTTCTTTATTGGGGTTGTATTTCATTAAATTTTATATATTTATATAAACTTATATTTTTATTAATTTAAAAAAATAAAAAAAATCCGAAAATTAAAAAAAAAATTCCAATTTTTTTTCCCGAAAGTTTAAAATTGAAAATTAGAAAAAAAAATAATTTCGAAAATTTGAAAATTAGAAAAAAATTTATTTCGAAAATTTGAAAATCTTTTTTTTCGAAAAAATCGATATTTTTGAAAATTTGAAAAAGAGTTGGTAAATTTGAAAAAAAATTCAGAAATTTAGAAAAAAGTACGTAAATTTGAAAAAAAGTTCAAAATTTTGAAAAAAAAATCGATATTTTTTTAAAACTTGAAAAAAAGTTCAAAAATATGAAAAAAATTCAAAAATTGGAAAAAAAAGACTTTGAAAAAAAATGTTCGATAATATAAAAAAAAATATTTTTTTTGAAATTTGAAAAAAATGATATTTTGAAAAACAAAAAAAAAAGCGGATAAAAATAAAAGTTGAATTTGAAAAAAATATTGGAAATTTGGAAAAAAAATACGAAAATTTTAAAAAAAGTTCAAAATTTTGAAAGAATAATATGAAAATTTGTAAAAAGTTCAAAAATATAAAAAAAAATCGAAAAATTGAAAAAAAAAATCGGGGTATTTTTCAAATCGAAATTTTGAAATATTTTTTTTGAAAATTTGAAATTTTTTTTTTGAAAAACAAATCGAATATTTTTTTTTTAAAAATTTGAAAAAAAAAAAAATGTTCAAAACATGAAAAAAATTTCGTGAAGAATATGAAAAAAAAAAATCTTAAAATTGGTAAAAAGTTCAAATTTTTTTTAAAAAAATCGATATTTTTCAAATCGAAAATTTGAAAAAAAGTTCAAAAATTAGAAAAAAAATAATTTTGAAAATTTGAAAAAACAATATTTTTGAAAATTCAAAAAATTGGAAAATTTGAAATTTTTTTCAGAAATTTGGAAAAAATTACGAAAATTTGAAAAAAAAATCAAAATTTTGATTTTTTTTTGAAAATTTGTAAAAAATTCCAAAAACAAGAATTTTTTTTTTTGAAAATTTGAAAAAAATCGATATTGTCTTATGCGACAATTTTGAAAAAAATTAAAAAAGTTCGGGAAAATTCCGAAAATACAAGTCGATGTTTGGTTTAATTGGGAAATGTGTATTTACTGTATAAAAAATCTTATTTTTGATAATTTTCAAAAAAATTTAAATAAATTCGAAAATCGCGTAAAATGCAAAAATTTAAAAAAAGAAAATTTGATATTTTTTTTTAAAATTTCGGATTTTTTTTCCGTTAAATTTCTTTTCACTAAACTTTTTTTCAACTTTTTTTTTAAACTTTTTTCCGATGTAGTATGCATTTTAATGCATATATTTGAGCGGTACTTTAGAGCATCAGTTTGATTACATAACTAAATGTTATAATTTGTATATTAAGTCGTGTTTATTGATAACACATATTTTGGATGACTAATTATACCTAAAACCATTGTGACAATTCGTGTTGAATACCCCCAATCATACTATGCATGCCCATAATCATAACTATTATCGATAATTTTGAAAAGAAGTTCGAAAATTTGAAAAAAAGTTCGAAAATCCAAAAAACAAATCGTTGTTTTTTTATAATTTGAAAAAAAATTCGAAAATTTGAAAAAATTAAAAAAAATTAAAAAAAATCCGAAAGTTTTAAATAAAAATTCCGAAAAAAAAATTCGATATTTTTTTTAAAAAAAAATTACGATTTTTTTCCGTATATTTCTTTTCACGATCTTTTTAATTTTTTTTTTCGATAAGTATGCATTTTAGTGCATCTGTTTGAGGTACTTTAGGGTATCCGTTTGAAAACAAACAAATGTTGTAACACATATTTTGGATGCACTAATTATACAAACAAACATTGTGACAATTCATGTGATGCCCCAATCATAATAACAGATGCCCTTATCATAACAATAATCAATAACTGATTATGATTACACGTTACCCTAAACATACAAATAAATGCCCTAAACATACACAATGATGCCCTAATGTTCATACAAATGGATACACTAAACAAAACAAACAGATGCCCTATTTTAACATGATGCTCTTATCATACTAAGAGATGCTGTAACACATATTTTGGATGTACTAATTATACAAACAAACAAATGTAAAAACGTTTACAATAAAAATAAACGTTTACAAATTATTAAATGTAAAATTTCATTTCTAAGATTAGTGATCACTTAAGGTATGGACAAACAAATTAATTAAGCATGATTATGTGAAACAAGAAAATATTTTCACTTATAATCCTCACTTGTTAATTCTACAAAAGTATTTTTTCCAAAAAATACTTTTTACAAAATATTTTCTAATTAAAATAAAAAGTTTTATTAAAAACTTAAAATTTGAAATTTAAAATTTCCCCCCAAAACGGAAGCTTCTACACCAGATACAACCTTCCCCACAAAAAGACAAAAAAGGGAGCGGAGTCTAGGCGGCGGCCCCCTTATATATAAGGGACCGCCGGACCAGCCCCAAAAGAGCCCGTTGGATCTCTGGCCTATAAAATACTGCCTCCATTTCCACAGAAAATTATTCCTCATTTGCACAAAATTTTTCAGTCTTTTATTTCTCTCTCTAAACCCTTCTTTCTCATCACTAAAACTCTTGATCCTTAACATACTTAGATCTTGTTCAAGTGATATAATCTCTTCTTCTCATCTCTTCCCTCTCATTCAAGTCAAGAGAAAACACTCGTATTCGAACAGAAAACGAAGTGTTAATAGTGATATGTCTCTCTTTCTTTAAGTACCAAACCTCTATTGTATTAATTTAAATGTATTTGTGTGATTCGGATATTGTGTAGATCCGATAGTGTAGATCTTGTGAGTGTGTATTTCTTTGAAGTTGATAGATTGGTTCTAGCTAAGATTAGGACTCGACATTTAGCTTAGTGTCGGAAAATAACGTAAGCGACGTGTAAACGGTTTTCTCCGCCTAAAGGAGCTTGTTGACATAGTGAAATCTCGAGTAGGATACTCGGGGATTGGAGTAGGACGAAGAGGAACCACTATAAAATCTCGGTGTCTTGGTTTGGTTGTTTCTTTCCTTATCCTTTTTACATTATTATTACTGTTATTTTAGTTTCGTATTAGATTATTTATAGCTTGTTCATATTATGATTTTATTGAACATATAACTCGAATCTATACATTTTTGAAAGTAAACTTTTAAAATGCAAAACAAACGTGTAAACTATTCAACCCCCTTTCTAGTTTCCACAATTGGTATTAGAGCAAGGTCACTCAAGATTTTTAAAATATATTGTATTTTAAAGCTTGGATCGATCTATGGATTCCGACAAATATCTAGAAGGGCAATCTATGCAAAGACCACCACTCTTTGAAAGCGATAGTTTTATTTATTGGAAAAATATATTCGAGACATATGTTAAATCAAAAGATCTAGATCTTTGGCATGTTATTACCAATGGTGATTTTCAACCTATTGTACAAAATCTGGAAACCAAATTAGATGAGGTTATCCCTTTTGAAAAACAAAACCGATGATCTCAAAAAGAGACTTGCAAAAAATAATTAGGCAAAAATGGTTATTTACAATGCTTTGCCAATAAAAGAATATGAAAGAATTTTCATGTGTAACACGGAAAAAAGAAATTTGGAAAACTTTGTTAATCACCCATCAAGGTAATAGCCAAGTCAAAGATAATAAGATCGACCTTTTGGTTTAACAATATGAACAATTCGTCATTTCCGAAGATGAATCTATAGATAGTGCTTTTGCTAGATTTAATACTATTATTACTAGTCTTAAAGCTCTTGATGAAGGTTATTCTAGTAAGAACTACGTAAGGAAGTTTCTTAGAGCTCTACATCCTAAATGGAGAGCAAAGGTCACGACGATTGAAGAGTCGAAAGACTTAACGTCACTATCTCTTGATGAACTAATCGGGAACCTCAAGGTTCACGAAATGATCATCAAGAAAGATTCCGAAATAGTCAAAGCAAAAGTTGAAAGAAAATCTATTGCTTTAAAGGCTAAGAAAGAATCTAGTGATGAAGAATGTTCGACTTCCGGTAGTGAAGACGAAGAGTACGCCATGGCGGTAAGAGACTTCAAGAAGTTCTTTAAAAGAAGAGGTAGATTCGTGAGACAACCTCGGAACGACAAAAAGGCGTTCCAAAGAAGTCGTGATGACAAGAACGGTAAAGGTGATAGAAAATGCTTTAGATGTGGCGACCCAAATCATCTTATTGGAGAATGTCCAAAACCACCGAAAGATAAGAACCAAAGAGCTTTTGTCAGAGGCTCTTGGAGCAATAGCGGTGAAGAAGATGATGAAAAGGTCAAAAATGAAACGGGTCTTGTAGCTCACGCATCAAGTGAGGTATGTTCCGAATCATCTTACTTTAGTGATGAAAACTCATCAATTGATGATATAGCTTTAGACAGCGAATATGATAAGTTATGCAAAATGAGTCTAAAGATAATCACTAAAAACAAAAAGTTAAAAGCTACTAGAAATAGTCTAGAAATGAGCTTAGAGAATTAAAAGGTAAATTGTCCACACTACTAGATTAAATAAATTTGAAAAGAGTACACATTGCTTAAATGTAATGTTAAGTAATCAAAAACCCTTCAGTGATAAACTAGGTTTAGGGTTTAATTCATTTGAAGCATCATCTAGTGGAACTAAGGAAATAAAATTTGTGAAAGCTCAGAAAAAGGCGTATTCTGATGGAGGTCCCATAAATATGGGCGGCCCCCTAAATGACCAGGCGGCCCCCAAAATAAATATGGGATCGCCACCAGCAACGCCTGGATCGAGAAAACTATGTCTTTTCAAAAATTCATTTTGGGTCCTGGACCAAAACACATAATTGTAAACAAGGCCAAAGTTCCCGTTACTAATGACAATGAAGTTAAATAATTTTATAAGCCATTGTCAAAACCCGAAGTTAGATTTTCTAAACCCAATTTTAGATCAAAAACTCCACCTCCCAGAAGAGTCAATAATAATTATTCTCGTCCTAAAATACCGCAACCAAAAAGACATGTTGGTCGACAAAACCAACCTCATGGCTTTCCCGTAAGTTGGAACAACTTTCCACGTCGAAGTTACATGCCATGGGAAATGTGTCTCCATTCTCACATCCC
>BQNB010041354.1:1085-46820 GCA_026074375.1 Tanacetum coccineum
TCGTAAATAGTTAAAAGTTGAGGGTACGTTTTGTAAATTTTATTTTTTATTTTATTTATATTAAACTTCAACATTTTTTATAAAATCGTGCGTATGTCAGAAGCGTTGCAATATTGGGCTCGTTTTGTTCGCAATTCAAAGATCTTTCCGCTGGTATTTTTTTATCTGAATTAGTCGATAGATATATAGTATATATTTGATAAATAAAATTTATTCTATAAAAAAGTCGTAAATAGTTAAAAGTTCAAAGGACATTTTATAAATTCTCCTTTTTAAATTTATTTTGGGCCGAAGGAAGCTTATTTTTTTGTGGGCCGTTGTTGGGCTGGAATATTTAAAACGACGTCAAACGACGTCGTTTTTTTCCACATATAGTATATAGATATAATAAGACATTGAAAAACGCTAAACTGACTTTAATGGACTTAAACCCACAAATCAGGCTTAGTCCAATCTATCCACTAATATCTTTTATTTAGTAAAGGAAAACGAAAAGTGGTGACTTTTGTATTTAAAAAAAAAGAATGTTTCCTTATTAGGTATGATGCTTCTAATTTTTTATTATTTTTTCAATTATGTTAAATTAAAAAACTTAAATACTTCTAAATTTGACATTAAATTAATAAAAATTTATAAAAATTCGTTTTGCCAGAAGTTATATAAAAGATTGGGTATAAAAACATATGTGTCAAAAGTATAAAAAATAAAACTTGAAAAAAGCGTGGGTGAACCACAAAAACATAAGGGTGAAACGAAATTTTTTGTTGTAACAAATAAACCCGATCCTTCTCAATTTCTTTATTCATTCTACAGAAACCATCAAAGTAACACAACGACTAAAAAACTTTACGACACAAAAAAAACCAAACGACAACTAACAATACTTTCATTCAACATCGCTGAATCAGATTAATTAAAGGTATGTTTTTCTGTTAATGGGTCAAAGGTATATTAATTTATTATTTATTAATTTATCTACTAATCGAATTTGTACCACTCTCCTTATGTTTTTGATCCTTTGTCTTTTTGTTAAGAAAAGGGTATAGCCCAAAAGGATCCACAGATTTAGGGTTTTTGTTCTTTTTTGGTAATTGAGGTGCGGGTTTATGTTTTTGTGCTTTCATTGATGAATTAATTGTGTTTGTTGGTAAGTTATATGTCATCAATAACTTGGGGCTTTATAATTTTTTATAGATAATGGACTGTGTAGTTTTTGAAATTCATTATATTATGTAGAACTTAATCGTGTGAGAAGGATAACCAAGTGAATTAATGAAGTTCGAACTGCTTGACTTCTTGGGACTGCGTACCCAAGCTGCTGAGACCATTGTTGAGTCTGTTGCAGTATTGTTATCTGCTTATTTTTATGTCTAGGAAAAACAGGCACAAGGAAGGAACAAGCATCTAAAGAAAGTGCTTGCAGTAGAGTGTCCATACAGGTAAAATATCTAAATTGCATTATTTTATGGTAAAACAATTCACACGCAGTTTTAAGATGTTGGAAGGTCCGATAGATACATAAAATACCCTTCTAACGTTGGATTCTATTCAGGCATTCATTAACATACATGATTATAAATCTCCTTTTTTCGCTCATTTTTTAATAATCTGAAATACTGAATCTTGATATTGATAGTTTTTGCGCTTCTGCTATGAGTCTATGACGATTAAAGAAAGCGAGACCCAAGAAAACAAAATACCTACAAGGGCTTACAACAATCATATAACTCGACTGACCCAGCTATATCACAATTCCTACCCAAATTAAAACTATAAACATGCCCCACTAATAGGATTGAAAGTGCAGACATATTTAGAGCTATTGGAGAAACAATAATGATAAGACCAGGAGCTAACAAAGACCAGACCACTAAGAAGTTCAACAGCTGCTAACTATCTGATATGCTGACACAACAGAGCCAAACACTCTGTTATACCGACCACACTAACAAAACTGGTAACTGAAGCTGGCCTACACATTATGGGAGCAGACGAAACCTTCTTTGATGCGGACCAGAACACGAGCATTCTAAAGTATTTGTTTAAATTAATTCACTCTAATGCATTCTAAAGTACATAACAGTAACTAGGAATTATGTTAAGTTTCCATGTTTATACAATTATAAACCTAGAAGTCTAACATTGTTATTAACTATTTGCAACGACAATTATAGAGCACTCTTAATATGATGAAGTTTTCATCAACTATATATAATGAACTACTTTAATGCTATAATAATTTGATAACAAACTTTTTTTCCATCATGCTTGCCAGAAATCCATATATCTTTATTAGGATAATGGACCTGATGTAGATGTTTATTGTGGGGATTCAGTGTATACATCACATGATCTTATAGCACAAGAAAAGAAACAGGTTGTGTTTATTTATCAACAGTTGTGTTTTCTTATGATATGGCTTAAATCAAAACAGTTGCTACTAAATTCCCAAAGATATGTTTATTCAACCTTTTCAAGTGCCAAAACATTCATATTGTACCTCTTATGGTAAATGTTGGGTTTGCTATTCACTGGTTTCTAATAACCAATCTGTCTATTATTAGTTTATACAATCACTGAAGTCACTTATTTATCAGTTTGTATCCTCACTCTTGATTGATCTTTTCAAAGCATATAAGCAATCCCAATACTTCACTGAAAACCTTCTATCTTCTTAATTTTATTTAGCCGTTGGATTGGTTATTATAGTACTTTTGGCATTTTGATTTTTAATGCATTATAATTGTTTTTTCTACCAGGCAAAACTGGGTCTCGACTACATTTCCTCAACCATTACTTCAATCCAAATAACCAAACTGCAACACCACCTCCGAGAAGGAAAAGGATAAAAGAAATAGACAAGGCATCATTAAGTCAGAGCAAACTCTAACAGAGAATAAAGCCACAAGGTTTCGGTGTTTGTTCATGCTATCGTTTTTGAGGATGTAAGTTGTTGAACGGGTTTGGATTTTACAAAACTCTGATCTTTGAATCAATAATGTTTTTGTATCGTGTTATAAAGAGGTTGCTACATTTACTTTTTTTTCTAACAAACTAACAAGGTATCCAAAATTTGCAAAGCTCTATATCAGACAAAGATTTAAGAAGGGAACATAGCAGATGGATTTGTGGACCTAAATCGTATAAGATGGTCATCTTTTTTAATTCTTGCCTTGCAAGCACATTTTCGTTATCTATATAAGAAACTTATTAGATCTATAAATATTGCTTATGACATTACGTTGTTAATTTTTAGGATATAGTTAAAGAGATGACGAAAGAGGTGCAAAGTAGGAAGAATGGAGCACTCAATAAAACAACAGACGATCTCGATGACTTTTGGGCAAGGTAAGCTTGCTAATAATAGTTAAACTACCTTACTTTTGGTTTGCTTTCGATATACTCTTTTTAGTTGTTCACGATGGTTACTGCTTGTTTGTTTATCAGGTAATGCATAATTGTGTTGGAGCTGCCATACGAATGAAGGATTTGTTTAATGTAATCATCAAAAAAGAAGTTTCGATTAGCTGCCTTATTGGTTGATATGTAAGTGGTTGCCATTAAATTAGTGCAATGGTGATGTTATAGTTATATTTAAATAGCATTCGTTCTATGTTGTTTGACGATTTCTTTTACTTTTTATGTTGTAGATTTGATTGATGATTTGTTGACCCAAACTTTGGTGGTTGGTAGTTTTGGTTAGGTCGTTGCAACATCTCCACTTGATACATCTCACAAGTCATAATGCATCTGACTCATCGAGGCAGTTACAATTCTACCCTCCATGATTGATATTTTATATACTTTAATTTTCTGACATGTATTTAATATATTTTCTCCGCCATTTAGCTTCTTTAATAATGCAAGCGCTAATCCGTTACTTTGTGTGAAGGTTGGTAGCACTGACTTATGAACACATGGGAGGTGAAAAGGAAATTGAGTTGGAAGATGTATTGCAATTCATAAACAATATTAATGGATGCACTGACATCCGTCACATTCGCTTTCCATACTACCAGGTACTTATCCATTGCTATCTTAAGTTCTCAACGGAATGTGTACCTTATGCACTATTTTTTGGCTATAGAGGTATTGGACAGCATGTTTCTGATTCATTTTAGAACTTGGTTTGTGCTTTGTTTATTTAGTTTTGTTTCTTTGTGACGGGAAAAATCATAATAAAGTTTTTTAAAGAGCATTTTTCGTTTCAAAGAACCTCCAAAATTGTAGTAGGTCTATTAGAATATCATAAACACGATTACTAAATGTGTGATTTTTTCACTTCTATGGATATTTCATGGTATAATGACAGCTTAGGGATTATAGTCATGCTTGTGGGTTCAAAATTGGCAAACAAGTTTATCATATTACAGTGGACTTTATAAGTCAAGTATATGCAAGTAAGTTACTTTACCATGATCATTTTATATGGGCTTTTGTATGACTGTAAAATCATGTTATGCTATTATTTGATTTCAGTGTATGTTTATTGCTACATGCTTTGTAGTAGTCGGATTTGGTACACATGTTGGGCTGCTGTTTCGAGTTGCATCAGCGGGTGTTCGGCTAACTGTGAGGTATGTTGTATGTTTACATATTTGTCATTCAATGTTATATGTTTCCTTTTATTGTCACTGGATCAACAATATTAGTGAGTAACCAACTTCATAAACATATATAGGTTTGTTATTTTTATCTTACTCACTCCAATTATAATCTTGGTATTCATGGGGTTTTATTGATTGTTGCTGATTGTATAGAATGAGATGTTATGATACTTGCTTTTACTTCATAAAGAATTTTTGTTTTTGATAATAATATTTTTATCTGAATCTAAAGGCCTATCAATACTAACTGGAGCAGAAGATGAAGAACTTCAAGTAGTTTCAGATGGTTGTGACACAACATTATTAGTCAGTAACCAACTTAATAAACATATATAGGTTTGTTCATTTTATCTTACTCACTCCAATATAAAAAATATACAAAAAAACAACATGAAACTATCTACATAATGAGTCCTTATTTATATAATTACTAATTAGTTTATAAAAAATAAATACACTTTGTAAAAAAATTTAGAAAAAGCATGTGCGTGCACGAGCATTACAACTAGTAGTAATATATATGTTATCCTTAATTTTGTTTATGTGCAGCTCAAGTTAGAATGATTTATACTCCGTATAACTTAATCAACTAAGATAATCTATACGTCTAAAATAAGATCACAACGATTCAAGGATGAAGGAACCATTCTACAAATACATATTACGCAATCAAAACAAATATGACCATGCGAGCATATTAACCAATAGCACAAAAAAATAAACAATACAATACTATTGACCCTTTCGACATTTGCTTTTTGAACATTATTTTATTTAATACCAGGTAAAACAAAACGTTGGACACCCAATCACCAAATGGTAAAATCTAAACATAGAGAGTTGGACACCAAATCTCCCAACATTAAAAAAAAGTGACTTCATATAAACTAATGGGAATGCATAGTTATAAGTATATCTATACTACATTATAAAGTATTTGAGATATTTCTATATTTAGAAAGTCTAAAAATTTAGATTTTTTTTTCAAGCGGTTGGGTCCGGCGTTGGCCGGCCCACGCACGTTGGGGTTGATTTAAAAAAAAAAAATTCATTTACCCCCCTAAACGGCTATATACTAGTTTTAATTTTCCCCCTTATTTTTAAAAAGTTACCAAACACCCCCTAACGGCTAGTTTTATTAAATTTTTTTTTTTTACAAAACAGCCCCTAACGGCTATATTTAAAAAAAAATATATTTCATTTTACCCCCCTCACACAACTCATTATAAATACTTCAATACCTCTATATTATTTCTCACATAAAAACATACAATTACAACAAAAAACTACAAACTCTTTCGCAATGAATCGATCGAATCCGTTTTTGATATCGATGGGAAACAGACGCATTCTATTTACAAAAGCCGTCGAGGATCATGATTGGCTAATACAACAAGGAAGATCTACCACGATTGACACGTACACCGGATCTTTCCGTGAGTGAGATGCCGAAAGACCGTCTACGTGCTGAATCTTTTGAGGATATGGTATGTATCGTTATATAATTTTCGGAGAGATTTGTATGGCCGTTTACTTTTGCTAAAAATTGTCCAATGGCATTTCATGTTATACGGGCCGATCCTTCTCCCACAACCATTTTCATTTCTTAAATCTCGACTCGATTGTGATTGTACGGGTCGAATGAGTATTAGTGCTCTTATGAAGTGCACAGCTGCCATACGCCAAATGGCATACGGCAGCACACCCGACGCGTTTGATGAATATTTGCAAATGAGTGAGCATACTGCACGAGATGCTCTATTTTTCTTTAATATGTGCATCATAGAATTGTATATGCCGAAGTATTTAAGAAAGCCAACACTTGAAGACGTTGTAAAAATACAACAAAAGCATAACAATGTTCATGGTTTTCCGGGAATGCTTGGAAGTATTGATTGTATGCACTGGGAATGGAAAAATTGTCCAGTGTCATGGCAAGGTCAATACGGTAGGGGTGATAAAAAATACCCTACTATAATGCTTGAAGCTGTAGCTTCGCAAGATCTGTGGATTTGGCATGCGTTTTATGGGATGGCGGGTGCGAATAACGATATTAATGTTTTAGATAATTCTCCGTTATTCGACGACCTATTAGATGACTTAGCCCCTGTGGTTCCGTATGTGGTAAACGGAGTTCAGTATCGTAATGGGTATTACTTGGCTGATGGAATTTACCCGGAGTGGGCAAGTTTCGTCAAATCATTCACGGTTGCAACTGATCCGAAGCATACGTACTTTAAACAGCGTCAAGAAAGTGCACGGAAAGATGTCGAACGTGCTTTCGGTGTTCTCCAAGGACGTTGGGGACTTATTCAACAACCGGCCCGTGCATACGAAGTCAACACATTACGTAGAATCATGTATGCTGGTATCATAATGCATAACATGATTTTAGAAGATCAAAATATGTCGGTTGTTGACTGGAAACATGTGTATTCTAATCCTGCAAGGTCACTGCAAACAGTGTGGATCGATCGATGTCAAACCCAACGTCGTAAAGCAAAAGAATTAAGAGACAAAGATACGCATATTAGTCTCCAACAAAACCTTATGAACCATATTTGGCGCGAAGTTGAAGAAGCATCGGAAGAAGATTAGTCGCCGGGGCGTATTTTTTTTTTTTTAATTTCGGTATTTTTTTTTAATGTGTGTTTTTTTTAGTATTGTAATGTGTATTTGAATTTTATGAATGAAATGGTTAGTTTGTTAAAAGAATGAAATAATTGTTTAGGGGGTTTTATGAAAATAAAGAGGTGAGTGGTGTTATTTGGTGTTATGATTAGGGGAGTGGTGTTGGTGTTGGTGTTATGCTGATGTGGCGCTGACGTGACAGCAAAAACTTGGTGTTGCCAAGTTATGATACCTGATGCTCTTATAAGTATATCTATACTACATTATAAAGTATTTGAGATATTTATATATTTAAAAAGTCTAAAAATTTAGATTTTTTTTCTTTTTATGGAAATATATTTTTTTAACAAAAAACACATCCATTTCATTTTATGTAACAACTTTTTGTTATGTGCAATTTTGACCATTTATTTCATTTTAGAAAAACATATTTTAAAGTGACACGTGTCACTTATTAATTAAAAAATCACCTTTATTTTTAAATTGAAATATCTTATTATCTATTTTTTTATGATTTAATTTCATCATATTTTTTAAAATTTTGTGCTTTTTAATTTAACATTTATTTTTATATATTTTTATTATTTTTTATTATTTTTATTTTTAATGTTTCCAAAACTGTTGCTTTGCTCGGGTAATATGCTAGTATTTTAGAATATATAAATTTTATTGCTAATCTAAACACATCCACGCCTCAATGAGCATTCTTTTGTTGATGTTTCATTTGTGAAACCATCTCCTCTTCGATGTCGTCAGAGTTGTCTAGATCTCAAGTTAAGGATTCGTCAAATAACCTAACTTACCATAGCATTTACTAGAGTTTGTCAGATATAACTCGTTTATTTTTTCCTAGAACTCGTGCCCTTGATATGATACAACAACAACAACAATAACGATCCCCAATCTCGTCATAGACAGGCAATGGGGAAGGTGAGATGTAGACAAATCATACATCTATCCTTATAAAAAAAACTCGAGAGTAAAGATATTGCTTTTAAAAAAGGGATTTAGCTGTACAATAGCAACGTACTTTGTAAAATGTTTCGTTTTGATACGTGAACTTTTTTTTGTTCCACTTAATGTAACGAACTTTCAAGTTTTGTTCCATTTTGCACATTTTGATGACGTGTCACATTATAAGTGGTGCCACGTGTCAACCTTTCAAGTATGACACGTCATCAAAATGTGCAAAATGGAACAAAACTTTAAAGTTCGTTACATTAAGTGGAACAAAAAAAAGTTCACGTACCAAAACGAAACATTTTACAAAGTACGTTGCTATTGTACAGCTAAATCCCTTTAAAAAACTTCCGACAACAAATATAAAAAAGTGGAAAAAAAAAACAACATGATAATGCATTAAAACATGTCTGATGAAGATAAAAAATCAACTTTACTCAAATTATTAGACCTTATCCCTTTGCTATTTTTTGTTTTGTTAGTATAGTATGAGCCACGTGTGTAGTCAGTAGTGGCCAAAAAAATTAGCTTAAGGCATGTTATAGCAAACCTAGCCCATCGGTCACATTATATATATAGTACCATAAAACATTTCTTAACATCACAGCCGCTATATGTCAACCATTTTGTAGCTGATGACCAGATCTGGTTATATAAATCTGTCTTTTCTAAGACTGCATATCTCCCATAAAAGTATCAAAAGCCCTAAAATGATTTTCATCTCTAGAATTATAAATACTCTCCATCAGGTGAATCAAAAACTTGGAGCTCTGTAATCATGGAGATTCCTTCTAGTGACTCTTTATCTTGTGCATTCCTTTTCAAGTCTACACCCTAATGATAATTTCTGACTCATCATTGTTTCTGTTCTTAACTTTAGGCTTCTTTGATGGCTTGTTCATCAGATATGAAGCTTTCTTTTCCTTAAGAGTCTTTTTTGCTTCTCTTACCTCACGGATTCCCATTCTTTCTCTAATCCATTGGAAATAAAGTCTTTGAATGAGTCTTTAATTAGATGCTTGAACTTTGTCATTCAATTCCTTCATTCTGTGGATACTAAGTTTTGCAAATTTTTGTATCCATGCCTATTAAGAAACTCATCATCTGAATTCCTTTCTTGAGCATAGAGAAGAGAAGGTTATCATTAAGTAGTCTTTGGCTTCGTTTTCTTCAAGACTTCACACCTCTTTCTTTCTTCTTCTGCATCCCACTCAACCCCCGCTTTGAATTTTCTAGCAACCTCCTCATCAATTGTAGTTTTTCCAAGGCTCTGATTTGTTAAGAGTTAATTTCTTCTTTTTAGTTTCTCAACCAGTATCCCTTTGCCTTTGTCTTTAGGATCAGCCACCTCTGAGTTGCTGTTGAGGATAGTTTGTATTGGACCAGTGTGCTCAAACCTCTTGGACTAAGAAAAGAGACAAGAACTTCAGCGCATTATGTTGTTCATTCAGAGTCCTAAACTTTAATTTGACGAGTTGGGCTTGAAGGTCCTGCATTCCTCCTCAATAATTTAGAATCCTGGAGTAAGAGTACCCAGTCTAGCATACTTTTGAGTTGCTCCAAATACCCAGTTCTTCTGTGCTCCACTCTTTACATTAGAACTTCTTTCTCCCTCAATATTAACTTCTTCAGTCTCATCACTTTTTCTTTCCAAATCAGGAGTAACAGCAGCATCTTGATCAGCAGTATCATCAAAGAAAGGATGTGCTAAATCTTCTTCTTGAACCTTGTGCTCTTCAGACAAAATTCCTTTATCCTGATTCCTCCCCAATTTGACTGAAGACTCTTTCTTCTTATGCCTCTTGCTTCGTCTCTTTTGCTTCTTAAGGTTTTGATTCTCTAACCAAAGAGCATGATATTTGACCACTGGCTTGACGAATTTGGACAATTTCTTGAGCTTGGCTTTGAGCTTGAGTATTTGTTTAGCTTGAGAAAGAGTTTGCTTTTTGAGTCTCCTAACTTCCCTGTTCAAAGCATATATATCTAAAAGTCCCTCATCTCCTCCAGACGTTTGAAACACATCTGTGGGAGTATAATCATTGGGAGATTTAGGAATAGAAGCAGCATCATGAGGTTCAGCTGTACCTTGGAAGTCAGCAGTCCTTTGTAGTTCAGCAGTCCCTTGAGAGTTAACAGTATCATGGAAGGAACAGTAAACGTTGTACAGACGCTGTACGATGTAGAATGAGCAGCACTTTGTTGAATGAGCATGCACTTTGAGAAGGAGCAGCAACATTGAGTTGTATTGCCTTGAGCATCCCTTGCTGAACTTGCAGCCCTATGAAATGAGGACTAGTACTCTGTGCCTTCCTCCGCTGCCAATGCCTGAGAATACTGTCTAACAAGATGGAGTCCAAGGGTGTAAATCCTACAGAGAACCTTATTACTATGCTTCCTCATAATGTAAAAAACACCTTGAAGGAAGAGAACGATGGTATAAAGTCCTAGGCCTGTCTACTCCCTCAAACTGTTTGTTCAAAAACATATGAACGAACTAGGATACAAAAGAAAAGGTGTACCCTTTGAAAAATGTCCAAGCATCCCAGTTAGAATCATCAACGAGAAATTAACTTTTGGTTTGTAGCTAATCCTACAAGAGCATCAAAGAAGCAATGTGTTGTTGCCAAATTGTTCCATGAAGTCTCTTTAGGACTAAGGCAGTGAAGTAATACATGAACCAAGTGTACTTCCACTGTGGGCTAGTAATATCGTTATTAAGAGAAAGTATTGTGCTAAGTTTACACTCGTAGCCAATATCTCAGAGCACTTCCCAAATGACTGCTTAGGAAAGCAATCAACTCCATTGTTCATCATCAAAGGAGTAGGTCAGCTCGAATGGTTGCTTCAGAAATCAAAATCTTCTTGCCAGCTACCTTGGCGCGGATGTGAGGTACGTCATTGATCACTTTGAGAGTAGCGGTAGCCCAAAATTGTTGAAGCCATGGACCAATAAGATCAGGATCAACCAACAAAGAGTAATTAATGGAGCAGCCAGTGAGAAAATCGATGATTTGATAAAAATCAGCATTCTGAGCCGTCTTTTCCACACACGCAATCATGTTGTGCTTGTTACAAGAGCGAATGTTTGCCATTTGAAGGGAAAGTAATGTGCGTCGGAGGTTGTAATTTAAAAAGTTATGAGATAAAAGAGATAAAGTGAGAGAAAAATGCAATTCAGTTGAGTATTTATAGGTTGTGTTAGATAACTATGAAGTTACCGTTGTAAATACGTTTTTAGCGCAAAAACGTACGTTTGACCGTTGACCGAACGTTAGAACAGTACTTTGTTGTCTAAGCAGTACTTTCTAAGGCAAGCAGTACTTTGAGTCGGATTAGCAGTACTTTCAACACAAAAAGATGTCCAACTCAAATATGTGCAACGACAACCCTTCAACTTTGCAAACGATCTCTTCAAATCATCAAACCTCTGAAAAATTATTCATATCCTCCCCTCAAATGTAGCTAAAGTGCTTCAAAAATCCATCTAGCAAAACAGTCCTTTACCTTGATCACCAGTACTTTAATATGTGATCCTCCCCTCAAAGATAGCTATGGGTTCATCATCCCAATTGTTACCACCTTAATGGTTCCTTTTCCTGAGATTCTTCCACCTTTAGAGTCATTTCCAAAGGCCACATAACCACCTTTGAACTCTTTAAAATCAGACAACTTGTCCTTGTCTCCTGTATACTTCCAGAGCATCCCACTGTCAAAGATAGCCATAGTCCTTGAAATCTTCCACTGATTGCCCTGTACAAAAAAAATTCAAAGAATTAGACTCTTTATGGACCCAAGTCATAACTGACTTGGATACCCCTAAATGGAGTTAAAATACTCAAATTGCTTGAGTGTGTAAGATCCATTACCCCTATCACATAATCTAATATTCCCTTTTGGTTTCCATGTTTTTTTGTACTATCATTGCACACTTTTTGACAGTTTGTGGAAGTACTGCTTGTGATCCCAACAGTACTTCCTTTCTTACCCAGATCAAATTTAACAACTTTCTTGGGTCATTGTGTCTATGAAGTCCTTGGTTTTAGGAAGACCTCGATGATGGTGAGTACTTGAGATTCTAAGGTCTTCTATTATCTCATCCTTGGATAGTAACTTCCAGTCATTACTTCGTGAAAGTACAGCCATGGTACTCGTAATCTAGCAGTACCATGATATGTCCCATTACAGTACTTTTTTGAAGGTACTGTTTGTGGTCATTTTTGGTCTAGCAGTACTACAACCATCCGCTTGTAAGTTACTGCTGATGGAATAAAGGATCTCCTTTGGTAAGGGTACTAGAGTTTCTTGCTAAATTACTTGGTTCCCTCTTTGGATGTATGTTCCAACTGTCTTGTTTCCTTGAACCCAGTGTTCCCTAGGTTTATATGAGTTGGATTGTTTGAAGGTTCTTTCATGTAGGTTACAATCCTTAATAAGGTGATTAGGACTGTAACATACAAAACATAATTTACCCCCTTTGTTCCCAAGTCCCTTTGTCCTAGATTCTTGACCAACACTGTTTTGACTGTTTGGTGACTGTTTTCAAAGATGTTTCGCTATTCTCTGAGTTAAAAGCAGTTCCTTTTGAACTTTCTGAAACATCAGTCTCTTCTCATCACTCTCAACACGCTCTTAAGAACTCATTCAATGTAGTGAAATATGATAATGAAAGACTGCAAGCCTCACTTCAGTTAATAAACAACAATTATAAAGAGATGATGGAAGAGAAGAAAACTTCATCGTTGCAAAGACCATTAAGCATGGAGAAGGCACTGATTGAATAAAGGATCATAAACGCAATGAAGTTGCATTGGAAGAAAAAATTATGCGACCTGGTGATCTAACTGCTAGAGAAGCACTATGTGCACATGATGCTGAGTTGAAAAATGAGCTCGGGCATATGATACGGTCAAATAATCAATTACAATTAAAATTAAATGTTCCTAAAGAAGAAAAAGATGAATGCATGAAGAATTCCTAAGTTCTTGAAGAGAAGTTAGAGAAGATTAAAGATCTAAAGCATGATGAAATTGAGATTTCTACTAATATCAGTGTGAAATCTTTTAGATTAGATAATACAATCTTCACGAGCACATGAAGCTCTCAAAGGTCCATATGAGTTTTTATTTTATACTAAATATGTACCAAAAAATGCTATAAGTCGACTTCTTACCTTGTTTAATTTTCATCTGACAGGATGTGGAAGGAAGTGCAGATGAGACAGCCGCTGATGTAGCATCAAGAATCCAATCACATGAGAATGAACTTGCAAAGTCCTTGGAGGAAAACGACATGTATAAAGCCCAAATACAAAGTTACTTACAAAAAAACTCATTTGACTCTAGATGCGTCAATTTCAACCCATTTGTATTACAAATGGGTAAACTTGGGTTTTTTTCCCTTAAGGATCAAACCGGAAAATTGCAAAAATAATAGCTTAAAAGGCAGCACGTCAAATGGGTTAAAAGTCAACCAAGGTGTACTTTTCAATTGCATAAAACTTCATGACTCATTTAGTCATTTTATTCAATAAATGAAATTATTTATTTTTGCGTTTCATTATACTAAGCCTGTATGTTTTTGAGTTCTTTCATTAAAGAAAAGTAAAAGAAAGTAAAGTAAACACTTTTCTCTCAAAACTGAGATAAAACACTTTACTTTAACTAGACGAGTACCCGTGCATAACATCGGACATTCCTGGCGATAAAAAGTTGTAGTGATAAAAAAAGTTTATGGTTATAAATATAGATATGATATGAATAACAAAGATAAGTAGTAGTCATTAGTAGAGATCATTACTTAAAATAACCAATATAGGATTTTTCAACATTCAAGATTCAAGAATGGGTGGTTTTTCCTTTATAATGTAGTATAGATAATCATCAAAATAACATTATGTTTCCTTTCATTTCCTTTTCTTTTCTTTTTAAAGTACTACTCGAGAACACAACATCTTCTGTTTTATTTTCATTTCTTTCTTAACTCTAACTCGAAAACACAATGTTTAAATAAAAACACTACAAAAAACTCTTTCACAAATGAATCAAAATACGATACCGTTTTTGATATCGATGAGGAAAACCGAACGGCATCTCTATTTACAAAAAGCTGTCAGTTATCACGATTGGCTAATACAACAAACACGCTCAATCCCGATTGACGCCTAACCGAATCTTCCGTGAACCTGTAGAAGATAGCCGAAAGACGTCTACGGTGCTGATATTTTGATGATCATTGGTAAGTATTCCACTTTTTTTTTTAATATCCGGTAATACACTAAGTTTTTCGAAGAAGATTTCGCGTATCTGAGCCATAAACTTTTCTTAAAATTGTCAATGCATTTCAGATATATACGGCGAAATCCTCCCCACAACAATTTTCATTTCTTCAAATCTCGACTCGATTGGCGAACGGAGCGAAATGAGTATATGCTCTTATTGAAGTGCACAGCTGCCATAACGCCACATGGCATACAAAATGACAGCACACCCTGACCGTTTTGATGAATATTTGCAAATGAGTTGAGCATAACTGCCACGAGATGCCTCTATTTTTCTTTAATATGTGAATTTCATAGAATTGTATATGCCCAAAGTATTTAAGAAAGCAACACTTGAAGACGTTGTAAAAATACAACAAAAGCAAAATAATGTTCATGGGGTTACCGGGAATGCTTGGAATATTGATTGTATGCCACTGGGGAATGGAAAAATTGTCCAAGTGTCATGGCAAGGTCAATTTATACGGTCGGGCTGATAAAAATACCTACTATAATGCTCTGAAGCGTAGCTTTCGCAAGATCTATGGATTATTGCATGCGTTTTTTATGGATGGGGCTGGTGCGAATACGATATTAATGTTTTAGATATATCTCCGTATTCGACGAACCTATTAGATGACTTACCCCTGTGGTTCCGTATGTGTAAACTGAGTTCAGTATCGTTAATGGGTATTACTTGGTCTGGTGAATTTACCGGAGTGGGCAGTTTCGTCAAATCATTCAACGGGTTGCAACTGATTCCGAAAGCTTAGACGTACTTTAAACATGACAGAAAGTGCACGAAAGATGTCGAAACGTTCTTATGGTTCTCCAAGGACGTTGGAGGACTTATTCAACAACCGATCTCCCGTGCAAGACGACAAGTTCAACCACATTACATAGAATCATGTATGCTGGTATCATAATTGCATAACATGATTTTAGAAAGATCAAAAATATGACGTTTTGTTGATTGTAAACAATGTGTATTCTAATCCTGCAAGGTCACTGCAAACAGTGTGGATCGATCGATGTCAAACCCAACGTCGTAAAGCAAAAGAATTAAGAGACAAAGATACGCATATTAGTCTCCAACAAAACCTTATGAACCATATTTGGCGCGAAGTTGAAGAAGCATCGAAAGAAGATTAGTCGCCGGGGCGTATTTTTTTTTTTTAATTTGTGCTTCGGGAATTTTTTTAAAATGTGTGTTTTTTTCTTAGTATGTGTCATGTGTATTTGAATATTTATGAAATGAAATGGTTAGTTTGTTAAAAGAATGAAATAATTGTTTAGGGGGTTTTATGAAAATAAAGAGGTGAGTGGTGTTATTTGGTGTTATGATTAGGAGAGTGGTGTTGGTGTTGGTGTTATGCTGATGTGGCGCTGACGTGGCAGCAAAAACTTGGTGTTGCCAAGTTATGATACCTGATGCTCTAACACCAAATAACACCACTCACCTCTTTATTTTCATACCCTAAACAATTATTTTGTTTTTAATTTCACCCCCTTTTTAACAAACTAACCATTTCATTCATAAAATTCAAATACACATTACAATACTAAAAAAAAACACACATTAAAAAAAAAATACCGAAATTCAAAAAAATAATAAAAAAAGTACTTCCCGGCGACTAATCTCTTCCAGCTTCTTCAACTTCGCTCCAAATATTGGTTCATAAGGTTTTGTTTGGAGACTAATAACGTATCTTTGTCTCTTAAGTCTTTTGCTTTACACGTTGGGTTTGACATCGATCGATCCACACTAAAATTGCAGTGACCTTGCAGGATTAGAAATACACATGTTTTCAGTCAAGCAACCGACTATTTTGATCTTCTAAAATCATGTTATGCATTATAAACAGCATACATGATTCTACGTAATGTGTTGACTTCGTATGCACGGGCCGGTTGTTGAATAAGTCCCCAACGTCCTTGGAGAACATCGAAAGCACGTTCGACATCTTTTCGTGCACTTTCTTGACGCTGTTTAAAGTCGATATGCTTACGGATACAATTGCAACCGTGAATGATTTGACAAAACTTGCCCACTCCGGGTATTCCATCAGCCAAGTAATACCCATTACGATACTGAACTCCGTTTACCACATACGGAAACCACATGGGGCTAAGTCATCTAATAGGTTTCGTCGATAACGGAGAATTATCTAAAACATTAATATCGTTATTCGCACCCGTCATCCCATAAAACGCATGCCAAATCCACAAATCTTGCGAAGCTACAACTTCAAGCATTATAGTAGGGTATTTTTTATCACCCCTACCGTATTGACCTTGCCATGACACTGGACAATTTTTCCATTCCTAGTGCATACAATCAATACTTCCAAGCATTCCCGGAAAACCATGAACATTGTTATGCTTTTGTTGTATTTTTACAACGTCTTCAAGTGTTGACTTTCTTAAATACTTCGGCATATACAATTCTATGATGCACATATTAAAGAAAAATAGAGCATCTCGTGCAGTATGCTCACTCATTTGCAAATATTGCCGTATGCCATTTGGCGTATGGCAGCTGTGCACTTCATAAGAGCACTAATACTCATTCGACCCGTACAATCGAGTCGAGATTTGAAGAAATAAAAATGTTGTGGGAGAGGATCGGCCGTATAACTTGAAATGCCATTGACAATTTTTAGAAAAAGTTTACGGCTCATACGAAATCTTCTCCGAAAAAGATAAACGGATACTTACAATGATCATCAAAATAATCAGCACGTAGACGTCTTTCGGCATCTTCACGGTCACGGAAGATCGGTGTACGGGTCAATCGTGGTTGAGCTTCTTGTTGTATTAGCCATTCGTGATACTCGACAGCTTTTTGTAAATAGAATGCGTCGGTTTCCTCATCGATATCAAAAACGGTTCGATTTTGATTCATTGTGAAAGAGTTTGTAGTGTTTTTTGTTGTAAATGTATGTTTTTTTTGTGAGAAAATAATATAGAGGTATTGAAGTATTTATAATGAGTTGTGTGAGGGGGGTAAAATGAAATGTTTTTTTTAATATAGCCGTTAGGGGGTTGTTTTGTAATTTTTTTAATAAAACTAGCCGTTAGGGGGTGTTTGGTAACTTTTTAAAAATAAGGGGGAAAATTAAAACTAGTATATAGCCGTTTAGGGGGGGGAGGTAAATGATTTTTTTTTTAAATCAACCCCAACGTGCGTGGGCCGACCGACGCCGGACCCAACGCCGTTGGGCAACGCCGCCTAGCGGTGTAGTAACGCCGGGCAACGCCGGCCAACGCCGTTGCCGGCGTTACTACACTTAAGGCTCTAAGCCCGTATGTTTTTTAGTTCTTTCATTAAAGAAAAGTAAAAGAAAGTAAAGTAAACACTTTTCTCCCAAAACTGAGAGAAAACACTTTACTTTAACTAGACGAGTACCCGTGCATAGCACCGGACATTCCTGGTGATAAAAAGTTGTAATGATAAAAAAAAGTTTATGAGTTATAAATATAGATATGATATGAATAACAAAGATAAGTAGTAGTCATTAGTAGAGATCATTACTTAAAATAGCCCTTTGAAAAAAGGTAATAAAGATATGTAGTCTAGTCATTAGTAGAGATCATCTACTTAAACTAACCATATAGGATTTTTCAACATTAGATTAAAAAGGGTTGTTTTTCCTTTAAAGTAGTATAGATAATCTTCAAAATAACATTTATGTTCTCTTCCATTTCCTTTTCTTTTCTTTTAAAGTACATACTCAGAACACAACATCTTCTGTTATTATTTTCTCATTTTCTTTCTTAATTCAACTCGATGAGAACACAATGATTAAATTATTATAATCAATGTTGGAACATGAAGGACATAAAGTGAGATGACATCACCCACCCATTCTTTTTCCCATCCCACTGGCTAGAAGAACCACCAATACACTTTTCTCTTTAACAACATATTGTGGCCTCTGCAATTTAAACAATCAACCAAACTAACACCCAATAAACCACTTAAACAAATTATGCTTATGCTTATAAACAGAGGCATTAAAAAGCTTATTATAAATAGCTAGTAGTTACTCTAATAAGTAAACCCACACAGCCCAATAAGCAGATTTATAAAAAATCCCAAACGACCCCTAAAAGCACTTGCATTAATAATGTGTGTACTAAAACCAAGTATGAACAAAAAGTATAAATGTTATACCGTGGCACGATGATACTTCAATATCGCCAAAGGATTTTCTTTCTTGTAAGTGTAAATCGTAATCCTGATATCACATCGAATGTGAATAAACCATTGATCTATATACGTAGTTTACCTGCATATATATAAACTGAAATATTTTAGTACAAAATTTATAAAAGTATCGAAGCGATCACACAAGTTCCGATAACTGATATGTTTATCCTCTACATATTATTTATTAGCGCTTTTGCTTCATGTGTACTTAATTTTGCTTATAGGGTGGTGCTCCATCCGAACTTTTTATTTTCACTCCTAGGTTTCTCATGTAACACCATAAAAAGGTCATTTAGACATTTTTCTAAAACTATGTGTCCAATAGAACACACCAAATTTCATCGGGAACAAAGATATTACATTGTTATGTAAATCTCTCAAATTGGAAAGTTGATAAATGCTCTATAGCCTTTTAAGGGATCCTAAACTATCCCAACGATAGAAGTGAAATATCTAGAATCAAAAGGTTTATATCATGCGCAGTTCGTGTATTCAGCACCCAATTGACTTTGAATAATAAATAAAACAAATTCACTCTTAGCCAAAAATAAAAAAGTACTAAATTACTCGTATCAGCTACCAAGTTACTTTATTTAACATTCTCCAACATCACTTAAATCTTATTCATTACCCCATCTGTCCCAATTAATTTGGCCATCTTTCTTTACTGGGTTAACCCAAATCAACTGTCCATCACTTAAATCATTCATCCGCTTTCAATCTTCATCTTTCATACCCGCATCCCTTGCCCCGGACAAGCCCTGCTCTTTTTAGTCGTTTCCATGATGTGAAAAATGCTTTTCTTCATGACCACTTATCTGAGACAGTGTATATGCATAAGCCACCAGGGTTTGTTGACTCCAGTCACCCGGATTATGTTTGTCATTTGCAGCGACCGCTTTATGCGTTTAAGCAAGCCCCTCGTGTATGGTTTCAACGCTTTGCTAGCTTTGTTACACGCATCGGTTTTTAGCACAACAAAACCGATACATCTATATTTGTTTTTCATCGCAAGTCTGATATTGATATTGCTTATCTCTTATTATATGTGGATGACATTATTCTCACTGCTTCGTCTGCAATTCTTTTGCAACATATTATTGCCTTACTTCACAGTGATTTTGCTATGATATATCTTGGCTCTCTTAATTATTTTTTTGGTATTTCTGCGCAACGATCGACCTCTAGACTATTTTTATTTCAATCTAAATTTACGAAAAAAATTCTTAAGCGCGCTCATATGCAGAATTGTAACCCGTGTCGAACTCCTGATGATACTGAGTCAAAGCTTGGTTCTGATGGTGACCCTACTTTATATCGCAGTCTTGCTGGTGCTGACCAAATTTATCTTATGTTGTGTAGCAGGTCTGTCTTTACATGCATGACCATCGTGATCCTCACTTTACAGCTTTAAAGCATACTTTGTGCTATGTTCAGGGTACTATTGTTTATGGCCTTCAGCTTCATGTGTCTTTCACTGTTCAGCTTACTACATATACTGACGTTGATTGGAATAGTTGCCCTGTTACTCGCCGGTCTACCTCAGGTTATTATCTATTTTTTTGGTGATAATTTATTGTATTGGTCTGCAAAGCGGCATATTACTTTGTCTCGATGTACTGCAGAGGCAATATCGTGGTGTTGCGAATGTTGTTGCTGAGACTGCGTGGCTACAAAATTTGTTTCTTGAGCTGCATGCTTCTTTATCTACTGCTACCATTGTCTACTGTGATAATGTTAGTGCTGTGTATTTGTCTACCAATCCTGTTCAACATCAACGTACTAAACACATTGAGATAGATATTTATTTTGTTTGAGATTAAGTTGCTTCCGGTCAGGTTCGTGTACTTCATGTTCCGTCCAGATTTCAGTATGCAGATATATTTACCAAGGGCCTTCCGAGTGCTTAGTCCATTATATTATTAAGATTGTATTCGGGCCGAGCCCATTTGCTTACCTTGTTCCACATGATGTAATTTGCATATATACCGTTTCAATGCATGTTTAATATTATGGGGAATAACCTAAAGAGTAGTGATATATAGACCTAACAATGAGACCTACTAATAGACCTACTTCATTCATTTTTTGACAAGTGTTATACACTTTTTCTCTTTTATCATTTCCCACCAATAAACTATTTAAATCCATCAATCACATCTTTAGGTTTAATTTTAAGCACATAAATCATTTTTCTAACCTAATTTTATACGAAGAACTCTCGTTCAAAATGTGAGGGAGTATTAGTCTAGTAAATCACCCGCTTTATATTTAGTATAGGCCTAGCCCATTGAAGGCATGACAACTCTGTTTAGTATATATTCATTCCATTGTATTATTGTAACGCATGGGGCCTATATCAAAATTAATAGAATAATGATGGAAGCAACTTGTAGCGAGAAAAAAAGATGGTAACCAGTTATTCTACAAATTTTCAGCAACAATCATCCGATGCATATATAGTAAAACACATAGTTTTAATGTAAAAAGTACAATATATAGATTTGTGATTGTTTTGGATATCAGTGGATAGAGGTGAGATCATTAAAAAACAATGTCATATCAAAGAACAAAAGAACACATCCTAGCCATCCATTTTTCATCAAATAATAAAAAACCTTACTTTCCACCTCTTTTTTAAAAATTAAATATCTTGCAAACGGTAAATCGTCAAACGACAAAAAATACACCATCGCGACGAGAATTAAATCATCTTTCTACAGAGGGGCACTTTTATATACTTTCGACGAACATTTTTCGAATTTTTTTTTCAGTCACGTCGAAAAAATCACATGTGAATTGTAGCAGAATCACATGTGATTTCATAAAATCACATGTGATTTGTGATACAAATCACATGTGATTTTTCCAGACGTAACTAAAAAAAATCGATTTCATATACTTTTGACGATATTTTAGTGTTAAAATTTTCGCGAAGAAAAATTACACGTGATTTGTAAAATCACTAGTGATTTGTTATTTTTTAAAATCACGTGCTATTTTATAAATCGCATGTGATTTCACAAATTCACTTATGATTTTTAAAGTAATAAATCACGTGTGATTTCATAAATTCATAAATCGCATGAATTTACAAATTTACGTGTGATTTTTCAAATAATGAATCACATGTGATTTTTCGAATCACGTGTGATTTTTTCTGAGCGAAAATAAAAAAAAATTTCGTCGAAAGTATATAAAAGTGCCCGTCTATAGAAAGATAATTTAATTATCTTCGCGATGGTATAATTAAATTTGCGTAACGATTAACGGTTTGAGAGATATGTTAATTTTTAAAAATAGGATGAAAGTGGGTTATTTAATTAAATAAACATAAGATTTAATAATGGATGGATGAGATTGAAAGATTTGTTCTTTAATTGGACATTGTTCTTTATAGATCTTTTCTCATCATGCCAAAGTACTTTATAAATTTTTCCAACTGACTCAAATCTATGTTGCAAGCGTAGTTGCTTCACAACCATCATGTACACAAGCCAACACATCTTTATATTCTCTTGTGATAGTAAACGAGTCGTAAACTTTCCCGTCACTGCTTTTCTTGTACTCCATTAGCAGCGACGACTGATTAAATGCAGTTAGTTTCACGAACCCAAAATCACGATCTTTGTGAATGCTCCAAACCGTGTCAAATTCAGTAAAATCAGACAATTTACTACCTCCACCTCCAGCAACCACATGAATAGTCCCGTTTACAATGCCGGAGTAATGAGACTTTTCATCGTTAACACATTGATTCTGTGCAAACACGCAAGAAAAAGCTCCGTTATAATAAAATAGCAAAAGTGTTATTCGCGTAAGGTTACTAAATATAGTTAAACCTAATTTGCATTTTTGTGACCTTAACATGCATGGGTTTTTGTACTAAGTGATACCTGATAAATGGGACAAACTCTTTCATAGTTATGAACATGACCAAAAAAGGCAATATCGACTTTGTATTTTTGCCATAGTTGTTGCAAGTGTTCCCGACCCATGGGTTCCTCAAACGAGCCTTCTTCCCCATACCAGTCGTTTGAAGAATACCCAAGAACACGATGGGCAGCAAATATTAGCCACGGTTGTTTATGCCTATTGGCAGATGCCAAACATTTTTCTAGGAATGCATATTGTTCTGTACCAATCCTCCAATCGTGTTCTGTATCCGCCACACAAAAATGAAACATCCCATAGTCTGTGGAGTACCTACAAAATCAAGCAGTTTTCAACAAGTCATAGTAACCTAAGAACATGTCTTTTTGGTTTCTTTTTTTTTATGTGACAGATATCAATAATACCAAAATTTAGCTCGATTCTCTGCTGGATAATAGAACAAAGTCTCGGCTGGGACCCCACATTCACCACCAGAATCATCAGTGTCGTAAAATGATCCGCTGTTTGGCCAGTCACGTTCGTGATTTCCACTACAAAAGCCAAAATTCACACAAAACTGTGTATCAAGTACTTATCTATTTTCTGTTTGGAATAGCTTAAAATTTTTGAGTTTAAATCTTTACAAGAGGGAAAAAAACCGACCTAGCAACCATATAAGGGACTTTTGATGTAATAGGTTCCATTTGTGCCAAAAATTGATCCCACTGAGAGATGTATCCATTGGCATAAGACATGTCTCCTATGTGCAAAACAAAGTCAAAATTGTCTAAATCTTTTATGAGTGTATCTGTCGTATTAAGTGCACCCGGGTGCTTATTGCTATAAGCATTAGCTCCATCCCGTTCTCCTTTACCCATGTCTCCAAATATTATTACACGTTGTAATGAGTCTTGACCAGGGTAAGGTGATGCTTTAAACGAGTACCTCTTGCTCCAAACATACGCACCGTTTTGTAACATATGTCCCATTCGGTAAGTGTACCTGAAAATAACACAAATTCAATTTATTCAGTACATTTTACTAGGTAATTGTAAGTAGAGGTGTTACTTGTTATCTTAACTATATTTTCAATGCTAGTCTTTTTACTGCCTTAAAATCTATGTCATGTTAAATGGATTATTAAGTGTTTTCATGCTATCCGAGTTGACCCCTACTAAAAATACTATTTTGACCCGTTACCAACAAAACATTACAACATTTACTACTTGAAGAAGGTGACATACACCATGTTCGGCCAAAGATCCTTCAAGAAACTTGTGTGTATGAACCCCGGGTCACGCCATCCTACACCGCGTGCTGCTCCTCCTGTATAAATAATGTGATTTTAGTTGTATTCAAGGTATGTGGTTATAATACAATATTCATCGTTGCTTGCGAGACAGCATAACATATTACCACACATGTCCTTTTGAGTGAATGTTACTGTTCCAGCGGGTGAACATGATCGTTTCTGGCCTTTCATACCCCATTCGATAACTGGCACTGCTTCGACTATACTGTAGCCGCTAGACCATGTTACTGTCATCTTTTGAAACACAAAAACATTATCATTTAGACATACAGATGTATGCAATACTTAACAACAATATGACTAATATATACTTTAAGTAGTTTATGTTTGGATCTAAAAATATCTACACAAGCTCTACAACAACCATGACTCAAGATCAAACAAGATGGAACAAGTGCATTCCTATCAAAATTAATATCAATTCTTGGAGAGTGGCAAATGAAAGACTTCCAACAAGAGTTAACTTGGATAGAAGAGGAATTAATCTACACTCGGTTCGGTGCCCTGTTTGTGACGATGATCTCGAAACAGAAAATCACATCTTTGTTCATTGTGCCACGGCAAAGCAAATATGGACCGACATATTAAAATGGTGGAATCTTCACAACTTAATTCCTTCCAATCTTTTTGAAGCCATCACCTTGGCGGATCGGGCAAATCTCACATCTACACTCACATATCTTCTTGATGGCGTGATTCAATCAGCTATTTGGACTCTTTGGCGGAATAGAAACGAGATAACTTTCAAGAAAAAGAGAAGCAACAAAGATGTGATTCTAAATGATGTAAAGCTTCACTCGTTCAATTGGATTTCTAGTAAAAAGTAAGTAAGTAACTCCCAATACCGTCTTCCACGGGTTATGGGTCCCAATACCGTCTTCGACAGTGTATGGGGGAGGTTGAGATGTAGACAGCCCTACCCCTACCAATGGTAGAGAGGCTGCTTCCGGTTTTACCAAAGGTAGAAAAGGACCTCCGGCCTTGTAGGGGGTGAGGATCGAACCCTTGACCTCTCTTTCAAAAGGCAAGGGTGTTAACCAATTGGATTTCTAGTAGATATAGCAAAAAGTTTTGTAACCGGATAGAGTGGTATTCTAACCCTCGTAACGCTATATCTAATTGTTGTAACGCTTGATGCTAGCTTCTTGCTAGGTTCTTAATATCAATTGCCGTTTCAAAAAAAATGTTTGGATCTAAAAAGCTCACCTCATCCCAAGATTTTCCATGAGCTAAGCGTGGGTAAAGGGGTGCTTTTGGATTTGCAAATGTTATGGTGTTCGAGACTGCTTTAAGCTTCGGCTGTGATTTAATGATAATGAGTTAGCGAATAGACAAAGAATGGAAGATAAGCAAAAGGAAATCGAGCACTACAAGTATACCTTTGACAAGCCACCAGAGAACAATGCGAATGAGAAATCAGCACGCTGGTTTATGATCTGCAACTTTAATGTACTTTTGCCCGTTTTCGTGTAACTTGGATTTGAGTAATTGGCAAACATGAACTGAAATGAATTTAATTAAAAGAAACATTAAAGAAATTGCTACTCTAGATTTATGAGGTTGTGAAATGGTAAGGATCTCGCATAATACTAAAAAGTAAATTGCAAGCTAGCCAAGATTGAATTTATATAAGAAAAAATTACATGTTTCGTCCCTATGGTTTATACCAAACATCACGTTTCGTCCCTATTTCATTTTAATTACACTAGGCGTCCTTAATTTTGAAACTGGTAACGCTGGTCGTCCCTATTTTGGATGGTCGTTAACTTTTCTCGTTAAGTCTAATTATTAAAAGGGTATTTTGGTCTTTTTGCTCCTGTCACCACCATAGGGACGAAACGTGTAATTTTTTATACGAATCAACTTAAAAAAAAAGACCAAATTTTTTTTCTTATTATTATTATTAATATTATTATTACGAGCAATAATTAAAAAAAAATTATACGAATCAAATTAAAAAAAAATAAATTTCTTTTTATAAAAAGAATTTTAAAACAAAAATTTATATTTTTTTTATTTCGGTTTCAGTTTACGAGCAATAATAAAAAAATCTTTAAATTTTTTTATAATTTTTTTTATTTCGGTTTCAGTTTACGAGCAATAATAAAAACAAAATTTATTTTTTTTTATTTTGGTTTCAGTTTACGAGCAATAATAAATAAAAAATCTTTAAAATTTTTTAAATTTTTTTTTTGGTTTCAGTTTACTAGCAATAATAATAATTTTTTTTTATTTCGGTTTCAGTTTACTAGCAATAATAAAAAAAATTAATTTTTTTTTATTTCGGTTTCAGTTTACGAGTAATAATAAAAAAAATCTTAAATTTTTTTTTAATTTTTTATTTTGGTTTCAGTTTACTAGCAATAATAATTTTTTATTATTATTTCGGTTTCAGTTTACTAGCAATAATAAATAAATTTTAAAATTCTTTTTATTTCGGTTTCAGTTTACTAGCAATAATAAAAAAAAAATTAAATTTTAAATTTTTATTTATTTCGGTTTCAGTTTACGAGCAATAATAAAAAAAAATTAAAATTTTAAAATTTTATTTTAATTCGGTTTCAGTTTACGAGCAATTTTATTTCGGTTTCAGTTTACGAGAAGAAAAATAATAAGTCGCGGTGTTTTTTAAATTTTTTTTAAAATTGCTCGAACTGAAACCGAAGTAAAAAAATTTAAAATTTTTAAATTTTTTTTATTGTAAACAGAAACCGAAATAAAAAAAATTTAAATTTTTTAAAAATAAGTAAAAATAATAATAATAATAATAATAATAAGAAAAAATTACACGTTTCGTCCCTATGGTGGTGACAGGAACAAAAAGACCAAAATACCCTTTTAATAATTAGATTTAATGAGAAAAGTTAACGACCATCCAAGAAAGGGACGATCAGTGTTACCAGTTTCAAAATTAGGGACGACTGATGTATTTAAAATGATATAGGGATGAAACGTGATTTTTGAATAAACCATAGGGACGAAACATGTAATTTTTTCTTTATATAAATTAGCAAGTAGCAACACAAACTAAAGTAACAACCAAAAAAAGTTATATTGCAGTAAAAGAAGATAAAAGGATTGGGTTCTTAGGAATATCAGTTAACGACGATTAGTTCGCGAATACTGAATTTTAGACTAGATTAACTCGAGCATGCACCTACGGTCTGTTAAAGGTCGTTAGAAATAAATCAATCATGTGTTCCAAAGCTCCAATAAGTCCATAAAAGTCTCTTATGGCGTAGTTAGCAGCCACATCACATATCCATCTGTTTGTTATACATCTTTTCTCTAGATTAATTATTTACATAGTTTAAAGGATTTCAAAGTCCACACCTTCGGTAAAAGTAGCAATACGAAATGTCACCTTTACAGGAGATGTGCATATGTATGGAGACTGTATGCGTGTATAATCTTCATAAGTACAGGTCGCTCCACTGCCATTAAAACAAGATCATAGGTTAGCACATCCTTTTCATAAACCGTTTTTGAAAAAAAAATTATAAGCAAGTCTCTAAAGCAATCACTATGCATTACTCAAAAACAAAGAAAAAAACCTGGTCACTTTTTTTACACGTGACAATGAACTTAGCATAAATGCTTATGTAACAACACACACTTATTACATAGTACACCAACAAAATTAATTAAGCAGAAATTACTTGAATTTCGCTGGAGAAAAAACAGCAACCCAATCATCAGCAGAGGGTTCAGGATGATCAACTTCAATGCTGACCCATTCTGTATCCTCGCCCTTCAATTTAACAAGAAATTTATTAATTCTTTGAAATCTAATGAAGGTAAGTATCTTATTTTTTTTAGCATAAAGATGTACCTTTAAGCCAAGAACATAAGGTGAAGCCTTGACGGAAGCATTTTCATGGAGGGCTAAAACTGCTTCATAGATCGCAATATCTGATAGTGGTTGCTCATTAAACTTGTTAGAACCGCTTTTGTGGTGGCTACCGGCTAGTGTTTGATAGTGAGGTGAAGCATGTGTTAGTGAAATGGAAGTAAATGAAGCTAAAGATGTCGCAAAAAAGAAAGCAATATTCATTATATGCATGTTGCATAAATTAGAAACTCACACTATGACACTAGAGATGAATAATTTCTAGACTGGGTTTCATAATTTATAGCAAAACATGCAATAAACGTTGGAAGTTACTGCATGTGAAAACAAAGCCTAGAATACGAAGAAAAGAATAAAGGAAAGATACCAGATTGTAGGGTAAAGATGTCACGTTTATTTAAAGCAAAATCAGTGATAATTTATACTAGTATTAATTAGCAACTAATTAAGCTTTTTCTTTTTTATGGCAGCAACTAACTATGCTTTAAAAATGTAAATAAAATATGTAATTACTATCATTTCGTATAGTTTATTTTAGCTTATTCAAGTTCATCAGCTAAGCATACTTGCATATTATACTTGTATTTTTTTTCAAATGTCCTGTTAGTACGTGTACTAAAAAACTACTCGTTTAAACGTGAATTTTTCTCTTTTGTGATAATATGATACTTGGGTGACCAGTACCGGCTAAAAGAGTACACTATATATTGTGTTTTTGTGTCTTTGTCCCTTAAACTTTTATCCAAACACACTATCCACCAATCCAAACGCCCATTTTATCCAACCTCGCATCTCTTTTTAGCAACACCGAATACGCAAAAAGCCCACAAAATCCAACATGCCCAGACTATTGGGTCAAAATTTGACCCACTTATCTTTAACAACATTTGAACATAAAAGAGCTTGAGTTACTCACTGAAGAAACAGTGAGTATGATGTTCACTTAAAAATCAGTAACTAGATTACCCCCTAATAAGAAGTTAGTGAGTATTGTATAAAGTTCAACAAAAAACAAGCTTTAGGGACGTCGCATACCAACTGAAGAAATACTATACCTCACTGATGTGGTATCAGCGAGTAAAGTACATGAGCTACAAAGAACATCAGAGTCACTGAGATGTGACAAATGTCTCCCTGACTGAGATTCGAGGGTAACATGTGAGGGTTGTTGAGACATGTCATGCATCTAGTTGAGTACATCTTCCATAAAATGCTCTCATTCTTAGAAAGGCAACAACCATGCTTTGGGGAAGAATGTTGACATATGTTCCCATCTTTATATCAACTCTTCGTACTTGTTTGGCTTTCTTATATTTGCTTTTAGATTATGTTCCCAAGAAAGTTCCCGCCCATATTTAATGTTTGCTTGTGAGATAGAGTATTGAGAGTCAGGGAGACACTTGTCACATCTTAGCGACTCTGATGTTGTTTGTACCTCATGCGTTTTACTCACTGATATCTTCAGATCTTCGACGTCCCTGAAGCTTTTTCTTGATTGAGCTTTCTACAACATTCTCTCACTTCTTATCAGAGGGTAACCTAGTCACTGATTCTTCAGTGAGCAACAAACTCACTGATTCTTCAGTGAACAACATACTCATTGATTCTGCAGTGAGTAACTTGGGCTCTTTTATGTTCCAATATTTTCAGAGATAGTTGGGTCAAATTTTGACACAACAAACTCATCATATTTGAATATACAAATAGCCTGAGTTATCCTCTTGTTTAGTTCAGGGCTTCACTTACCGAGCTCTACTTCAGGAAGTAGTAAGACTTTCTTTAGTCTCTTTAAAACACTAAAGATGATCACTGAGGAACTAATTGTAGACTTAGTCTATTTTAAGTTCAAATCCTAGTTAGAGACTATTGGACACTGAATTCGCCCAACACAAACATTTGAGAAGCCTTCTATGTTTACTTTAGTTCATAACCATGACAATGATAACCTAACTAATGGCAATTTAATTTAGTTACATGTCATGCTCATCAACGTCGTCTCGTGGTTTTCGATGGCTCTAGGCAATAACAATAAATATATCCTATTACATTTGTAAACTAAAGAGAAATTGTACATAAACCTGAATTATTCGGCACATATATATTTAATATTATAGTTTTTTATATGCAAAACTAATAAAAATGTGATCCCTTTTAATTAGAAGCTATGTGTGACGACACGTACACCATTCCGAGACCCCTGTGATGCTTATAGTTTTAACAAACACCCTTTTTTTTAGCATACCGCTAATTAAAAGTTCGAATATGGCAAAATATTAAACTTACAACACGTAAGTAGTAATATCAATTTTATTCATGTCTCCATAAAATTACAAGATGTGTGTTGCTTCAAATACACTATTGACATTTTTTCCATAGGTTTTTATGTAATTATTGTAAATAAGTGCGTAGCAGTTGAATGGATATTATGCATTCTACATTTAGGGCCCGTTTGGTTGCCACCCGTAGTTTTGAATTTAACTTTAGTGTGGATCTATCCATATTGGCTACAACCCTTAACAAGGTAATCCTCCCCTAAACATGATTGTTGAACTTGTTTAACTTCATGTTTCTTTAGTTTATTCTTCTTAAGCTCTTGATCTGTGCCTTCAAGTGTTTAATTTCTTTGGCTTGATCTGTAACCTCTGTACACAAAGAGATACAAAGATCATACACACTTTGGAGTGTCATGCCACCCTCATTCCCTGAAAGGGATCTATCACTGAATGACTGACCTCCATGATTCCCACCAGAACCCTTTGGAATGGAATCAGGGATATGAGTAGTAGGTAAATCTCAATGCATTCTCTAACTCTAACTAACTTCTGCCTGAGCAGAAATCTTAACTATAACGTAACAATTACTAATCCTTTAACTATCAATATTACATCTTTAAACTGACGTATTAACTATAATTACACTACCAGTCAAATAATGCTAATACCTCTTCTACCGGTAATTAAATGTGTACATAGCACGAACTAACTGTAATTACTAACCTGATTTAAGTTCTAGAGTACTCTAGAATTCCTACAATCCTCCTAAAATTGAACTTCACTTATTAACTTAAGTTTCCTTTAGTTTTCTTCAGTTCGTGCTTTTGAGGATTTGCATCAAAACACTTCTTTAATTTGCTCTTTGTCTGATCTTGTACTCTTTTGAGTTCTTGGTCATCTTTAACTTCCTTTTTAGCTTCAATCATTGTCTACATCAAATCATACCTTTTTTTCTTCATCCAGCCACACAACAACATCCCAAACTAAGTTGGCTTTGTAGTTTTTGGCATAATACCAGCCATTAAACGGATTTGATATGTCTTTACCATGCGCCGTTTGCTATGGACTAGTCTAATGTTTCATTGCACATTACAAGGTGCATTTATAACCTTTATAGTTTTTAGCAAACTTATCAGCTGATCAACAGATGTTGAGATTCTTTACCAGTAGCCATCTTGCTCTTGAGTAGCCAACTCTTTGTTTTTTTAAAAACATGGTGAGTTGATTTACCCCTACATTTTTTTGGCAAACTGTCAGCATCAACGGATTTGAGAAGTCTTTACAAAGTCGTTTGCTTTGGATAGCCAGTTCTTGATTCTGTTTATAGACATGGTGAACTGAATGACCATTTGTCTGTGTGAGGTCTTGCTAAACCAACACTTAAACAATCCTTCTCAACTCCATTAAGCTTCCACATACCCAAACAATACTTACAGCTACTGAGAAATCCCTTTCAACCACCATCATTTCAGGTAGCTTATTTTGAGCCTTGCTTCTCTTATTAACTTTAACAACTTGATAGCAAGCTCATCAAGCCTCATCCTTTTTATCCCCTTGAAGCTTCTTATCCAACATAGCTTGACACACATCAGCTGGTATAGGATATCTCCTTTCTGTCAACATGTAGATATCAGCTGATTCCAAAGTCAAACAATGCACTCTACAAGTGTCATAGTATCTCTATCTTAGCATCTTTTGTTGATACGGTAAATTCCAGATAGGATCTGTACTCAAAGGTGGATCAAACATGGTCTTAAGATCACCCCAAAATACTCTCTCATACTTATCCTCTGGTCCATTTGTACCATACTTTTGCATAACTAACCTGTATAACTCTGTAAGATCATCCCTTGAGATACTTTTAAGCATAGCTCCAAAATTTATGTAAGTGATATAAGTTCCATCTTCTCTTATAATCTGATACACACCCTTGTTTCCTAGCTTGATTATCTTCCAATTAGCTATACTAGGAGGTTTGATAGCTACTAGAACAGCACTTACTGGAATATCAGTACCTGAAGAAGAATCTGTGTCATTACCTTTCACAAGTACTTCCATGTCTTCTTTAGCTTCATGCTTTGCAGTTTTGTCAGCATGTGTACCTTTTCTAGCTTTTTGCTTCTTCCTTTTTCCTATTCTCTTTATTGACTTTTCTTTCTTTACAACTTCAACTTTCTCCTCTGTGACTGGAACATCTTCAATAGTAATCTTGTGTTTCTTTAAAGACTCTTGCTCCAGCTGTACACCTACTCTCTTAACTCTTTCTTCAGATCTCATAAGCACAAAACTTTCAATGCTCCTCATCAGCTTTTCAAATTTAACCTTGAGCTCTTCAAAAGTAAGCTTCTTCAACTAAGCCATTTTCTAAGAGCTTTGATTTTTGATGAAGGTACTCATATAGTCTCTTTGTTATACTTGTGTCATGGGCTTGTCTCTCTTTGCCTTAGCCTTTTGTTATGCATAATACTTCTTTTTTTGATTTATCATGTTCACCATCCTCGTTGCCAAATCATCACTAGACATATTTTCTCCTTGGAGACTCTTTGTTAATTCTGCATTTGCTTCAAGCTTGGCTCTAATGGTGTCCCAATCCTCTTTTGTATAGAACTGTGATGCTTCTTGAACTTCAGCTTTTCTTTTCTGTTGTTGTTTAGATAGTTCTTGCACCTCTTGTATTCTCTTAGCCAACAAAGCATCTAAATGAACTTGTCTTGCATCCTCTTCATCTTGTAAAGCTTGCAACCTCATAGCTTCTGCAAGACCAGCTTCTTCTTGTCTTATATGTTCTTTTATCTTTTGAGTAGCTTGAACATCTTTTGAAGTCATTGGTGCTTTTCCTTCCCTTTGACTTTTAACTGGAGAAGGAACAATCACATTCACAGTCTGAATTACACTAGGAGTACTAACTGGTGTATTACCAGTATTAACTCCTATACTACCAGGATTAACTTCAGTATTAACTTCAACTTTAGCAGAATTAAGTCTCTCTTTTGCTGCACTAAATAAATCCATACCAATACCAATATCTTTACTCTTATTAGCTGACCTTATTCTCCTCTTGTATGTACTAACACTCTGAGAAACAACCTATGATAAATTTTGAGTTGCTTCTAAGATTGTAGGACTAATGTCTTCCTCTTGTGCCTCCCCTGAAGTACTAACCTTTTTAAGAGTAACAAAATCTCATCTTCTAAGTCAGGCATATTAGGATCAATGGGTAAATCAGTATTGGGGAGAGTAGATGCATCAATAGGAATTTGTCCTCCAAGATAGACAAATGATGATCCACCAGTATTTGCACCAGTGGGAGTACTAGCAGCACTAGCATATGGTGTGTCAGCAGTACTAACCAATGGTGAATTGGAAGCACTAACAGATGGCCTACCAGTATTAAGTTTGTTAATACTGGTAGCCTGAGTTGTCCTCTTCTTTTCTTCTTCAAAGGCTTGTCTTGTAGCATCATACATAGCTTTAGCAGTAATTTCTTGAGCAATCATCCTCTCAAGATCATCTTTCAAGGCTTGGTCAGCTTTTGTCAATATATGTTGTTCTTCTTTTGCAACAACATCTTCTGAATCCTGTACATCACTGTCTTTAGGAAAATCTTCAGAAGGTTTTTCTTGTGCAGCTCGAACAACATCTTCCACCGAAATCCTTGGCCTATGAGGGTGTAGTGGAAGCAGTATGTATTCCTGAGTAGGTTCCTTATCTTTTTTTGATGAACCTGCTACATAATGTTTTTGTGTACCTGCATCCACATTAACCTGATTTTCTACACTAATAGGGATATAGTTCATTGTATTTGTTAGAAAATCAAGATCAAACATCCAATCAGGACCACTTCTTGCCACATTAGGTTGATCTTCAAGGAAATCAATGTGCATGTTCTCTTCTACTCTTTTAGTTCTTTTGTTGTATACTCTAAAAGCCTTACTAGTAGTAGAGTATCCCAACAAATATCCTTCATCTGATTTCCCATCAAATTTGCCCAAGGGATCTAAGGTGTTCAAAATGGTCAAGGGGCACCCAAACGGTCTCATAAAACTAATACTAGGTGGTTTACCTATTAATAGTTCATAAGGTGTCTTATTTTGAGGTTTGGTCACTAATACCCTATTCAGTACATAGCAAGCAGTGTTTACTGCCTCTGCCCAAAATGGGATAGGTAAAAGTGAGTCTGCTAGCATAGTTCTAGCAGCCTCAATTAGGGTCCTATTTTTTCTTTCTGCAACACCATTTTGCTGTGGAGTTCTAGCCACACTAAACTCCCTTTTTATCCCTTTCTTAGCACAGAATTCATTCATAGCATGGTTCTTAAATTCTGTCCCATGATCACTTCTAATGATTTTAACTTTATGGTTCAATTGGTTTTCTAAGCCTGTGATAAATTTATAAAGGATCTCATTTGTTTCATCCTTAGTAGCTAAGAAAAATACCCAACTAAATCTGCTGAAATCATCAGTCACAACCAAACAGTACTTTTTCTTATTAATACTTTCTACTGAGACAGGTCCAAATAAGTCCATATGAAGTAATTCTAAGGGCTTTCTGATGGTTCTTTCTAACTTGGCCTTACAGGAGGCCTTATGTTGCTTACCCTTCTTGCAGGCAACACAAGTGTGGTCATTCACAAAAACTTTGGAAGGTAGGCCTCTAACTAGGTGTCCCTTAACAAGTTTGTTTATATTTTTGAAATTCACATGACCTAATCTCCTGTGCCACAATTTAGACTCATCTGTTGTTGCATTTGCATATAAACAAGTTATACCTCCAGAAGGAACAATGTTCTTTAAATCCAAACTGTACACACCATTCTGTCTAGGAGCTCTAAGTACAACTTGATTTTCATCAAGAAGCTTAAAGCTAGGAGACAGAATAAGGCATTCAGTGTCAGTAAAGAGGACACTATTTTTCTTTTTCTTGTCACAATTTGTAAGACAGAAAAAAAGGTTAAACTTTAGTTCAACTACAAATTAAATCATCAATATCTAAATTAGCAGTTTTTGATTTTTACCTTTACCTGTTCATTTTACCTCCTTTGGGATCACTTCGCAAAAGCCCCAAAGCTCAATTGAAATCTTCATAGTCTGAAAGATAATTTGTTGCCAGTCATTGGCTTAGAAGAACACGACCACTATCCACCACTGCAAGATCCTTGTACAAGATTCTTTGGATTTACCCTGCACAAAAGTTAAAGAGATATTAGTATCTCTTAGGGATCCAAGCAGTTACCAGACTTTGGAAAATCCCTTTTGGCTCAACATACTGCTAACATTCATTCAAGCATTGAATGATCCACTATCTTTGGACACATGATCCAAGTAATTTCCCTTAGGCCTCCAATGTAACATTTCTGATTTTCACGTATTGTACGACTCTTTAATGTTAACAATTTACTTTAGCCCGATACGCGTTTACTTTTAATTTTGATGTTTAAGCTAAATCGCCATAGGGACTAAAAAAGAAATCATTTTAATACGTGATGGTCACAATTAAATGAAGGTTTATGTCCAGTAAGTTCTAGTAATTCTTTATGTAATAATTATTAAACTTTGCTCAGTGTTTATTAGGATTTGGTCACGTAAAATGAGTTACGTTTCGCAATAAAATATACTTAGACGCCGCCACGGAAATACCTCCTAGACTTACCTAGACTTAAACCTGAGGTTTACACATTTTAAAATATATAAGCACAAGATTTAATCAAAAATTTGTGCTAGTGTCTGGAGAACCCACGAAGGTGGCCAAAAGAGTCCAAAAACAATGTTCCTAGGTGATTACAATGATCACAAAGGTCTTTTTAAAATTACTAGAAAGTCTTAGGAAAAGCATGTAATCCCTTAAGTATTAAAAGCATAGTCACATCTGGCTTATAGATATTTGCTAAATATTACCACTTGGTTCTTTTCTTTGTGTTGTGTGTGTCGTGATTATTGACTAGGAAGAACCACGTATGCAAACTTGCCTATCTAGCCAAAATTTTTTGAAAAACACTCAATAATTTTAAAGTTTCTTGTCCCTTGTTAGGATGGGTTAAGATCAAGTTGAGCACACTAGGAAGAAACTTAATGTTAGTTACTAGGGCACGTTCGGAATAGTTTGTGTGACAAGAAGACTTGCTGCTCACCACTTCTATAAATAAGACGTGTTAGTCATAGTGATGAGTTCAAGAAACTTATCAACTCTCTCAAGGAAACCACAAACAATGTGGCTTTAATTTTTCACTCGTCACTTCCCAAAACCAAACCACACTCGAACCCCTTTTTGCATTCCTTAAGTCCAAGTGACCCTAGGAGGCATTTACACGAGCTAAGGAACGGGTTATAAGCTTTGAAGCTTTTAATATTACACGTTTGGGTGTAAGAAGAAACGGACACAAAGCTAGGACCCTTTTGTAAGTCGTAACTCGCACTCGTGTTGATTTCTTGCTCGTATAAATGTCGATTTTATTGCAAGTTTGCTATTGATGGTGTTTATAAACTCAGGGTACGTTAAACAGCGTGGTTTGGACGATGCATGGTTTCCCTGCACGCATATATGTTATCATTTGAAATCGTGTGTGGTGCTAGGATTCATAAAACACGAATATACACGTAAACTTTAATGTTTAAACGCAAAGAACAAGGCTTAGAAACGCATATAGATGGTTATCTATCGATTTCATGTAACAAGTAACGTATGAAAACGATTAAGTGGGCTAAGTATAAATTGTATGTCATGTTAGATGTAGTTTTGATGAGCTTGTTGGTCAAAAACGGATTTTAGCAGATTTTGTAATGCGCTTACCCGTGACCAAACGGTTTGGCACGCCAAACGAGGATCGGAAAGAATTTGGTAAAAATCTGATTTTAGCCTAGAAATATGGTCGTTTTAAGAGCTTGCTTAGCGAATCGTTTCCTATAAAGGATCGTCTTGTAACTCCTTAATACGGGAAAAGTTATGCAAAACGAGATTTATATCTTTATATAAAAACTCTGGCACTTGGAAATTAGGGCGTTGCTACTGTCCAGATTTTAAATGAGCTCGATTCGGGCACTTTCGAGTCGGGTTCGGCCTTCGGCGAAAAACATGAAAGTCTGTTCGGAAAGGTCGGTTTACTTCCCCGCGAGGTTCGTTAAGTCTAAAAGTGAGTGATAATGGGTCGTGAGGCGGGGGCAAAATCTGGCTTTTTGGTAAATAATACACTGCATCAGATCTGATGCGAGTGCTTTTTCGCCCAGTTCGGTCGAGTATGGGTTCTCAGGTCAGAACTGGAAGTGTTCCAAAATATGTTTCGCATAATTCTCTTTAGAAAAAACCGAGTCATGAAAATGTGATTTAGTGGGTCATTTTAGATCGGGGTCAGACTTAGAAAATAAACTTATAAACACTACGTAGTTAACAACATACAGTAGGAACTATAACTCTATCAGTCGGAACTATAACTACAACCAGTAGTAACAACATACAGTAGGATACTATAACACTTACCAGTAGGACACTATATTACTACCAGTAGTAACAACACTACCAGTAGGAACTACAACACTCTAGTAGTAATAACTTATAACTACCAGGAGGTTATTTTATTAACGAAAAGTTGAATTAATTAAGCGTTTTTAACAAGACAATCGAAAATAAGTATATGCGGCTTATAAACGGGTTTAAATTTAATAACGATTTTAATAAAAATGTATATTTATTAAATATCGATTTCAGTTTACGTCTTCATCGAAATAATAAATACATTAATCGTGGGCACCTCCACACAAGTGGATAACAGTTTATATAAATCACATGTGATAACAGTATATATAAACCACTGTTATTAACAGTAAATATTAAATTAAAATGAAATTTTAGTTTATATATAGAGTGTTAGTTTAAACAAGTAAAACTAAGACGTGACCGTATTTACTAGGTATTTGACGGTGATTTGTGGTTTCGATACCTGCTGATATTTTTATCAAACTAGGAACTACTGCTAAGGTGAGTCAAGACCCCCACTTTTTAAATTATATAAATGATTTAATATCTATGGGGTGATAAACATGCTTGTTTTACAAACTGGACGCAAGTGTACATTATATCATGGTGATGTGTGTTTCCTATGTAGCGAAAACCCAACTGAGCCTATTTCATGAACTGTCCAATTTTGCATAGTCGTAGTGGGAATTACATTATGCGAGCTGCGAATGTTATAAATAATCTATGTTGGGATTTGACATCCCGTTTGGAGTGTGTATGCGCTCTCACTGGGCCGGTTGTCCGGACAACTACGTTATACCATGTGGGTTGGGATGTTTCGGGTTAAGAACATCGTAAAGGGCAAATGTATCGCAATTATATTGCACACAGAATGGTCGAGCTTCGGTTTGTCATTGAGCGTAAGCAAAAATAATTACTTTTTTGATGATGTTTGCATCTGTTGGGCTTAATCATACACTTGGCACATTCTTGCAGGGTCCTATTTTGGTTATATTAAACCTATGAATTCACCAACTTTATGTTGTCGTTTGAAAGCCTGTTTTAGGTCAGTAGGGCATGGATGCCATGCTTTGGAGGTCTTTTGGGAGGTCAAAGCTAGAGATTCGAGTATAATAATTGTTAAGTGAACAATTACTAAATGTCGAAGTCTTTAACTTTATCGGTAGGAAGATTTAAAGATTGTGTTATGTAATAACGAAATATACTGTGTTTATCACAATGTATCTTTTAAACGTCACATTAGTGGTAGTTTTCTTATATCTTGTGCTTTTGGCTCTAATGTAACTCTCGGGATATTCAAATATTCGCTGCATTCAAGAATTGAGGGTGTTACAGTTTGGCATCAAGAGCTAAGGTTATAGAGATCTAGGTTAAAAGGTTTTTGTCTTAAAACTATACCAGTATCATGGGAACGGTTCGCACACTCGAAGTGCATTAGTAGGGATACTACGTGTTTTAGTGTGTGAGTCTATAGAGTTAATTAGTAGGAAATAACTAAGTGCTTTCAGTATATGATATACGTGTTTATGATGCATATTACGTATATTACGGTAAGGGTCTTGTATATTATACTTATATAAGCTACTTTTGATTTTCAGATTCAGTCATGTCGGATTCAGAAGGTTCCGCGGTTACATACACTTCTGTCTACACCGACTCTGAACCCGGGAGAGTCTTTTGGGGTACCGATGAGGAAGTATCTGAGGGAGGCGTACCTCGAGTTATCGTATACGGATACGATGGATTTCCTATTCAGCCCGTTCCTCAGGACGAGGACGAGCGCGAGCCTGCGTTCATTCAGGCACATAATCCTGATTTCGTGCCAGAGCCTATGTACCCTGAGTACGTACCTCTGGAGGATGATCACATACTTTTGGCCGAGGAGCAGCCACTACCACCGGTTGATTCACCCCTGCCGGTACTGGATTACATATTGCTGAGTCAGATCCCGTAAGAGGATTCCGAGTAATGAGGATTGACGAGGACGCAGGATGGTCCGGTTGACTATCTATGGGCGGGGGTAAAGATGATAGGGGAGCGATGACGGCGATTCTCTTGGGGATGTCCGATGATGAGCGATGAGGGTTATGAAGAAGGGATGAAGAGGATGATGAGAGGAGGTGGAGGTCGAAGCACATTAGCTTTCGGCCGACTCCATCGCTGGTTATACCTATTGTTGAGCTTGTTTCCTCACCTGAGGGGACAGAGCCTATTATACCACCACCTGATATTACCACCACTGGAGCCAGGATTTCAGTCCGGCTTCAGGCATCTGTATCCCTTCCATCTACGGCAGATGTCGAGAGACTTCTAGCCTTACCTACTCCACCACTTTCACCACTGACCTCATTTATCACCCACAGTGCAGGGAGTTGTCTAGCTAGGCTGCGGATCACTGTTACATCCATCACCTTTAATTACACAATACATCAGGTAGACCGTAGGGATAAGTTCCGAGTCTGAGATGCCACCTCGCAAGAGGGTCTTGCTTGTTTGTATAGGATCTAGGTACGAGGCGGGAGGGAGCTCGACCATAGACCTTACTGGGGGTCAAGGACAGAATTATGGGTTTTTTAGTTACAGTTGATTATGGAGGCGAGACGACAGGGATCAAGGATGTAAGGGTATGGTATTAGGGATAACTTGGATAGGATTCAGCAGAGGATGTTCCTGCTGTAGTACCTACGACCTTGTGAGGAGGAGGTCAACACTAGAGTTGTAGAGCTTGCTAGCTTCCATTGAGCATGACATACATGATTTACATGCCTTTTGGTGGTGCTCAGGAAGTAGGTATAGGATTATCACAGGAGTCGAATAAGATACTAGCAGCGAGATGACTTCTCATGGGAGATAGGATATGAACCCTCAGGAGGACGTCTATGGACTGTGGAGGGGGTATAGAGGCCTATTGCTGCTTGAGTGGCATGTAACACTCTATAAGGACTGAGCTCAGGAGAATCCTATAGGAGTTTAGACCACGTGATCACGTTACTGCAACACGAGACTTCACCTCTTCAGATCATCAGACTCAGCTCCAGCTTCAGAGTACTCTCATTCAGACACAACACCAGGTATCTGAGACCCGTTTTCAGATGCAACAGACTGCGATGGCAAAGCTGCGAGAGACTAACCGTGGACGTCAAGCCCAGCTAACAGAGGCCCTTCGTCTTGTCAGAGACAGGAGGCGGGAGATGGGCGACATGCAGACAGAGTTGCTATCCCAGCGAGCAGGTTGAGGAGAGAGAGACTGCCAGGCGGATGCTATTACTCCCAGATACCAGGAGGCTATGGGCTCAGAGTGTACACTTAGATCTGTTAGTCATTTTCTTTTTTGGTAGGTGTGTACAGGCATGTTAAGTGTTAGGGGTACTCCCGTTTAACATATCCTTAGATCTTTATGTGGTTGGTACCGCACTATTTCATGTATAAATTTTCATAAGTTCATATTATGAAAGGGATGACTTATGTTGTTTTTATATAATCTTGTTTGTGTTGTGTTGTTTTCTTATTATCCCGATTTTGTATTACATTCTAATTCATGATTCGATTTCAATGTTCCTTGTCTTTTATGGTTAGGCTAAATCATGGTTAGAACCAGAATGAGGACAAACTCCACACTAGCCAACCTAACAACACTAACAAATGACTCAGAATGTGTGCAAACCATGATCGATCAAGCTCTTCTGGACAATTCCGGTGGCGGAGATGGAAGTCACATTTCTCATGGGAAAAATAACCCAAGAACATGCTACAACTGCTCGTACTTGCTACTACGCCGATTTCATGATTTCAGTGTCATCCACTAATCTTAAAGGGGGACGAAGGCGGTGGTTGGTTTTAACAGTTAGTAGATAGAGAAATATGGAATCTGTTTTAACTTCAGGGGGTTCTGTGCGCCGGGAAAATCAAGTCAAGTTTGCTACTTGTACTTTGATGGATGCTGCCTTGACTTGGTGGAACAGCCTGATCAGGTCACTAGGTCCTGATGCCTACACTATGACTTGGGTTGTGCTCAAGAAAAAGATGACTAATAAATACTGTCCACTAGGAGAGGTTCAGAAGCTGGAAATTGAGCTATGGAATCTGAAGGTTAAGGGGAATGATGTTCCTGCTTACACAAACGCCTTCTTCCAAGAACATAGCTTTACTCGTATACAACCATGTTCGTGTCCCACTGAGAATGAAAAGGTGACCAAAACATCAGTGGACTTCTGAGAACCATTTATGGGAAATGTCAAGTCTGCCAGACCCAAGACGTTGGATGAGACAATCGAGTTGGCCAACGAATTAATGGATCAAAAGCTACGCACCTATGCGGAGAGACAGTCTGATAGCAAGAGGAAGGCAGATGACATCTCCAGAAACAACCAGCAACCTTTCAAGAAACAGAATGTCGCGAAAGCATACAATCTGGGAACTGCTGAGAAGAAAACCTATGAAGGGAATGCGCCCAAGTGCACCAAGTGCCAACGCCATCACCCTGGCCCGTGCACTCTGAAGTGTCACAAATGCGGCAAAATAGGACACTATGCCCGCGATTGCAGGAGCACTGGCAACACCAATGCTACTAATAATCGAAGTGGCAATGGGCCAAACCCCAAGGGGAATGGTTGTTTTGAGTGTGGCAATCCGGGACATTTCAAGAGAGATTGTCCTAAGCTGAAGAACAAGAATGGGGGAAATGGGAATGCTCAAGGATGGGTGTATGCTGTGGGTAATGCAGAGAGGAATGGAAAATGGCTGTGGGGAAACCAGACTCTGAAACATGTCTACGGGTTGTTCTCTTAAACAAACCGCTATGCATCTTTAATTGTTTGATACTGGTGCGTTTAGAAGTTTCATATCCACTGCATTTAGCTCCCTGATTGACATTATCCCAACTCCACTAGATAATCACTATGATGTTGAATTAGCCGACGGGAAAATTAGTTAGAGAGTTAACACAAAATTTTACGGAGGGTTGTACTTTAACTTCCTAAAATCATCCTTGCTTCACCATAGACCTTATGCCCGTAGAACTGGGTAGTTTCGACGCCATTATCGGTATGGACTGGGTGAGGAAGAAGGACATCACGCAGAAGGAAATCGGCGTACTGTGTGATGAGATGTTAGTTCGAGTTCTCCTTGGGAACGAAACCTTAGTCTTCCATAGAGCGGAGAGTTACATTGGAAGAGAATCTCGGTTGACGGTTATCTCATGTTCTAAAGTTCAAGAATACATGGCGAAAGGATGTCATGTCTTCCTGGCACAGATATCCGCCACCAAGGAGGATGACAAGTCTGAAGGGAAAACTCGGGAAACTAGTCAGAGGACGTACTATGTCCGAGACTTTCCTGAAGTGTTTCCTGAGGATTTGCCAAGACTACCTCCAGTTCGACCGGTAGAATTCCAGATCGATCTAATTCCAGGAGCTGCACCTGTGGCCCGAGCGCCATACCGATTAGCTCCATCTGAAATGAGGAACTGTCGAACATGCAAGAAGTTTTCCGACAAAAGTTTCATAAGGCTAGTTCCTCTCTTGGGGAGCCCCGGTCTTATTTCGTTTAAGAAGAAAGATGGCTCATTCAGAATGTGCATTCGACTACGGGATGTTAAATAAATGACGGTGTGAATCGTTATCCACTACCAGGATTGACGATCTCTTTTGGATCAACTCCAGGATCCAGTATCTATTCGAAGCTAGATTTGAGATCAGGATTATAACGCTTAGAGTGAAGAGAGAAGATATTCCGAAGACGGCATTAAGAAACTAGGTTACGGTCAATACGAGTTCCAAGTTATTGCCTTCTTTTGGATGGACGAAGCACCTGCGGTTTTTCATGGACCATCATGAACGAGTGTGCAAACCCTATTGGGAATAAATTCGTGATTGTCTTCTTATGATGACATACTTATTTATTAAAGAATGAGAAAAGGCTGAAGGAAATACTTAAGGCAATCTTGGGATTGCTTAAGGAAGAGAAACTGTACGCAAAGTTTTCAAAGTGTGACTTTTGGATTCCGAAGGTACAATTTCTTGGTCATGTCATTGATAGCCGATGCATACATGTAGACCCAGCTAAAATAGAGTCAATCAAGGATTGGGCGTCTCCGAAGACTCCTATAGAGATCCGCCAATTCTTAGGCCTTGCTGGTTACTACTGGAGATTCATCGAGGGATTTTCAAAGATCGCTATGTCAATGACAAAGCTTACACAGAAAGGAGTTAAGTTCGACTGGGGCGAGAAAGAAGAAGATGCTTTTCAGTTGATTAAGCAGAAGTTGTGCAGTGCGCCAATTCTGGCTTTACCTGAAGGAAGCGAAGACTTTGTGGTCTATTGCGATGCATCACACAAAGGTTTAGGAGCGTGTTGTTTATTGCAGATGGAGAAGGTGATTGGCCTATGCTCCCGACAGTTAAAAGTGCATGACGAAATAACTATACCACTCATGACTAGACTTGGTTCGGTGGTTTCTTTGCTCTCAAGCTATGGAGACACTATCTATATGGAACCAGGTGCACTGTGTTTACCGACCACACGAGCCTTCAACACATTCTCGACCAGAAGGATCTTAACATGAGGCAACGACGCTGGCTAGAGTTATTGAGTGATTACGATTATGACATTCGTTATCATCGGGCAAAGCAAATGTGCGTGGCAGATGCTTTGAGCCATAAAGAACGGGGAGATAAGTACCTCGTTGAAGGTTGGCTTTAGTTATGTACTATAGCCTTGGATTTCCCAGACAAATACTGGCAGCTCAGATTGAAGCCTTTGAAACTAGAGAATCTAAACAAGAGGAATGTAGCAGGTGGTTTTGATCAGAAAATGACATACTAATAAGAAAAGGTTTGGAAACCACGTGCCGATGGCATTTATTGTTTAAAAGGCAGGAGCTGGGTTACCTTGGTTTTTGGCGACTTGAGATCGTGATCATGCTCGAATCTCATAAGTCGAAATATCTATTCATCAGGACTCGAAAAGATTGTACCAAGATGTGAGAAACTGTATTGGTGGCCAAGAATGAAGGCTGAATCGCCACGTCTGTTAGTTAGCAAGTGCTTGACATGTGCAAGGGTCAAGGCCGAACATCAAAGGCCATCGGGATTGCTAGTACAACCGGAGATACCCGAGTGGAAGTGGGATAATATCACGATGGATTTTATCACCAAGCTTCCTAAGTCGTCGCAAGGTTTTGACACCATCTGGGTGATTGTAGATCGACTTACAAAATCTGCTCACTTCTTGCCAATAAGGGAGAATGATTCATTGGACAAGTTGGCAAGGTTGTACCTTAACAGGATAGTAGCAAGACACGGAATACCTGTGTCAATCATCTGTGATCGTGATGGGAGATTCACGTCTAATTTCTGGAAATCATTTCAGAAAGCTTTGGGTATAGATATAAGTATGAGAACTGCGTATCATCCAGAAACTGACGGCCAGAGCGAGAGAACTATTCAAACTCTCGAGGACATGCTACGTGCTTGCGTGATCGATTTTGGCAAGGGTTGGGTTAAGCATTTGTCACTAGCCGAGTTTTCATATAACAACAGTTATCACGCTAGCATAAAGGCCGCACCTTATGAGGCACTGTATGGTCGAAAATGTCGATCACCGATGTGCTGGGCCGAGGTTGGGGAAGCTCAACTGACTGGTCCAGAATTAATCCAAGAAACAACGGAAAAGATCGTCCTGATCAAGCAAAGGATGCAAGCTGCTCAGGATCGACAAAAGAGCTACGCTGATAGGAAGCGAAAGCCAATGGAGTACGAAGTTGGGGATAGGGTTATGCTCAAGGTCTCACCATGGAAAGGGGTTGTGCGATTCGGTAAGCGGGGCAAGTTGAATCCAAGATACGTCGGACCTTTCAAGGTGTTAGCCAAGGTTGGGAAAGTTGCCTACAAACTGGAACTTCCCCAAGAGTTGAGCAGAGTTCATCATACTTTCCATGTGTCTAACCTGAGGAAATGTTACGCTGACGAACCATTGGTCATGCCGTTAGAAGGAATTCACGTTGACGATAAGCTCCAGTTTGTGGAAGAACCCGTTGAAATCATGGAACGGGAGATCAAACGATTGAAGCGAAGACCGGATACCATTGGTTAAGGTTTGCTGGAACTCCAAGAGAGGTCCTGGGTTCACCTGGGAACGTGAAGATTCGTTCAAACAGAAATACCCATAACTTTTCACAAACCGGGCTTCGTCATCCACTACAAGGGAGACTGTAACATTTCTTAATTTTAGGTCATTTTACGACTCCTATTATTTGTCACTATTTATTTTGGTCTGATACACGTTTACTTTTAAA